>JAVJIF010019403.1:0-81250 GCA_038442645.1 Agave tequilana | reverse complement strand
GACAGTGATGGGTGTAAAGATTTCCTTGAATCAAATGAAACTATTACAACCAGACTTTTCCTTCCAGTTACAAGGGAGGGAGGATGTTGAGTCTTGAATCCCCCCTTTGTTTAAGGCTGGGTTCTTCGTGTGGCGGTGGAGAGTGAGTCTTGTTCTCTGTTGACCGGATGACCGTCGGGACCGTCGGGGGATCTTCTCTCTGGGTGGTAGAAAGAGTAACACAGCTCTGTCTACCAAAACTCTCAAAGAGAAGGTAGGCGAAGAGCAGCTCGTACGCAACAAGCTTGACGAAGTGTCTTCTCTCTCTCTTTGTTGATGATCTCCTCTTTGATGCCTGATCCTTCTTTTTTTTTTACCGCCCCCCTCTTCTGATTGCCGATTGCCTCGACCTCATAGCAAACGAGGCTATTTATAGAGGTCCTAGGGGGTGAACGTGCCCCCTGAAAACGCTCCACAATGAGGGGCCACTTCCCGCTACTTGTGCGGTGACTGGCCCCGTAATCTGGGTGGTTACAACTGAGGCGCGGGTTTAGACCAACGCGCCTTGTTGCTGAGACGCGGGTGTCGAGCCAACGCGCCTTGATGCTGAGACGCGGGTGTCGAGCCAACGCGCCTTGATGCTGAGACTCTGCTTTTATTGGCTTGTCTTTTAGTGACTTTTAGACAGCCTACAGAACCCCCTCCAAAGTTTTTGATATTCTGCAGTTAACTGGAATGGATTTCAAAATATTTTGGACTCTAGCTGAATTCACCTTCATGACTGGACTGTTGATGCTCCGGATTCGATCTTATCTGGAGTTGGTCTTCATGAGTGTACTGTTGAACTCTTTGAAGCCACCAGAGTTGATCGTGTCGAGTGTCTAGATACACAGTCTAAACCTCCCCGATTGCTTTTTAAGTCTGTCGTGGGTATGCTTTAAGCCAAGAGTGGTTAGTCTTCTGCTTGTGCCAGTGTACTGTTGAACTGATTTGCAGAAGCAGGAGGCCGAACGCAGGTTCCTTTTGAAAAGCAGAGATGGTACTGCTTTAAAGACGCGACTTCCATAGGGTGCGTCTTTTGGCAATGGAAACGCGACTGATCTTCCATAAGGCAGACGCGATGTTAGGCCCGCTTGGACGGACGCGGACTTAGGAAAGACGCACCTCTAATAAAGACGCGATTTTCTGAGCGCAACGCGACTTTCTGGGTGCATTTATTGTGGTGCTGACGGGGCACGACCATCGAAGAGGCGTGTCCGTTGGGTGCGAATCTGTGCCATGTCATATTGCGCTGCCAGTTGGCCTGGGGGAACCGACGGGACTTCACCTTTTGGCGCGCGGGTCATGATTGCGCTGCCAGTTGGCCTGGGGAACCGGCGGGATTTCACCTTTTGGCGCGCGGGCTTCCTGGTTCATTAAATGATTCGCTCCACGTGTCAAGCGATGACTCGCTGCAGGGCTACAGTGCGCGATCTTCGCTGCAGAGAAATTGATTTGCTCCACGCGTCAAGCGATGACTCGTTGCAGAACTAATCGAGTCACGTGCCGCGTATCTTCGCGAATCCTTGTGCCTATAAAAGGCAACAGTTAGAGAGAGATATCTTCTTCTCCGAACGCACTTGCTTAGAGAATTAAGAAAGAGAATTTTTCTTTTCTGTTCATCTCTTGAACTATTCAACTCCGTTACTGGATTTTTGAACGGTTCATCTCCATTACTAGCGATGGCACCCAAGAGCAAGCCAACCGCATCGTCCTCAAAGGCGACCGTCACCGAGGCCCAGAGGGGCGCTTCCTCTGCGCAGGGCGTTGTTTTCCGAGGTAAAATGCCATTTAGGTTAAACTTCACCATTACTGGAAGTTTGAGGAACCCTAAAAGACATCTTTTTGGAGGAGAACCATCAACACAGGATATGAACCGGTTTGATTCTCAGACGCGGTCTCAGACGCAGTCTTTGAGTTGATAACCAAGGCGCGGGTTTGAGGTCCTGGTGCCAGTGGGCTCTGCACTTCGGATCCTTCACTTAGAATATTTCTAATTGTGAAGGGTTCAGGCGCGGTCTTGGTTTGCAGAACGCGGATTTGATCCTTACGTTCTGTGCCATCAGCTGCCGATTTTGATGAATCTGGCACCTGAGTCCAAGCACTTAGAAAATTTTTTTGTAAGTCTTGGTTTGCAGAACGCGGATTTGATCCTTGCGTTTCTTTCACCTTGACGTGGATTTGCAGGTCTGGACGCGGATTTGATAATTCGTGCGTCCAGTATCTCTTCTGCGTCTAGGCGTGAATTTGTAGGCCTGGACGCGGACTTGATAATTCCTGCGTCCAGTATCTCTTCTGCATTTGAACTGCAGACACTTGGTATTTTTTTCTTCTTATTTCGGATAAGATGTCTGATCAAGTGCCTTTTTCTTTTGCAGTGCCACACCCTACTGCCCTACTCGCCAAGAATCGCTATTTTGGACATGTAGGAGGTGCCGACCATAATTTGACCTTTGTGCTGCAAAGGACTGTACCTGTGACTGCTGACTGGTCGCAGGAGCGCAAGAAAAGGCTTTCTGATGTTGACAGGACAACCCTTCGGGCGCTTATGACTGATGCAGCATTCCAAACGGATGCTCGCGTCAAGCTAGAGAAGCCTGCCTTCTTCTTCGGAGATCGTATTGGCGATGGCGGCTATTCCACGTATGATGGAAATTATAGATGGCTCCGTCAGATAGGGGATAGAAGATTCTTTCTTCCAGACATGGAGAGGATGTTCCCGCTGTCTTACCTCCAGCACATGTCCGTCCCGCGGAAGATGAAATGGGACGTTTCCCGCTACGTCCCTGAGGTTACCCTCGGTGACTTGGGCTCCCAGAAGGTATACCATCATGACAGTCATAATAGGGCGGTTCTCGGCCTGTTCCCTGGGTCGCGCAAGTCTGATCTCCCAGTCGGGGAGATACCAAAACTCGGCACTACTTTCCTCAACTCGTTCATGCAAGTAGAGGGTGATTATCCGGTCGAGTTTCGTGCGCCCGGGTGGGTCCATACCACTGAGAAGTATTGGTGGTACAGGATGGTGAGCTTCGTCCTTGCCAATCTTGGAGATCTGCTGGAGCATGTGGGGCTGTATTCAGCAGTCAGGGCCGTGCAGTGGGGAATCCAGCCGAGTTCTCAGAACTTCTTCGGGATCCTGGAGCGTTACAATCCTTTGACGGGGACATTCTTCACCCCGGTCGGAGAGATGGGCCTTGCCCTGCACGAGTTGCATGAGGTCTCGGGGCTGGCAACAGGGGATTCTCCTTATGAGGAATATATCCCATCACCGAGGAGCTCAACCTTATGAAGAAAAGGTCTCCTCAAATGTACGAGACTTATTGGGAAGTGTTATGCCACTTCCATATTTGCGGCCAGCTAACCACTTTGAGGTCAGGAGGAGTCAAGCAGCTGTCTTGGACCAGCTACTTATTTAACGGTGTCAACAAGAAAGACCATCCGGTCACCCGACTGGTTCCCAGCTCCGACGAGGAGATTGAAGACAGGATCACCCAGGCTCCTGAAGGCTTCTACACCACAGTTTCGAACGAGGACGGTTTCGAACCTGATATGGTTTTCGAAAGTTTTCATAATCAAGCCCGGATTCCTATCTCCGATCGAGCACTGTTGGCGGGCTTCTTGATGCTGTGGTTGAAGCGCTGTGTGGTGCCCATGCTGCCACACGAAGTCATTGTCGCCGATGTAGTGTATCCGGCGGTGCTCCTGGCCTATGGTAGACCCGTAGCCCTTCTCCTGGCCATGGCGGCTGGCATTCAGAGCGGGTTGCGGGCGTTAACCCACAGCTTCTGTGAGGCGGGAAAGGCTGTCGACTCCCAGGGGAAGCCGATCGTTGATGCAGAGGGGAAGCCGATGGTGAAACACCCCAACCCTCGGGTCGAGTTGCCATACACATACCTGATGGCTTGGTATGTGATGTACTGTCCTCCTTGATGACGCCGGTGCCCTGGAGTGAGGGTTTTGTCCCTTTCGTGCAGCGGTTGGAGAGTTCGGACTGGCGTAATTCTTACATATATTACGTCCGGAAATGCATTTCAGATGCTACGAACTACCAGCTGAACCGCTGCTTCCCCGAGATCCCTGGTGCATCTTTCGGGGATCTATTTATTGATTCTGCGGGCCCAGATGACTACACGAAGCTGTCCGCGGGAGTTTTCTGGTGGTTGGTCAATATCCGGCCCGGGTATGTGCTCTTCCGACAAGGGACTTCATGCACGATCGAGCCGTATATGCCGAGTCGTTTTGCCCGTCAGTTCGGCTATGATCAACTCTACGTTGGCAATCCCAATGCCCAACTCGCCTTCGACGGGAATTTGTTCGAAGGTGCTCGGGCTTGGTATTACAGCGTGGCTGGAGGGACAGAAGCAACTTTCCGCTTGCCTATCGTGGGACCAAAATGCCGTATGAGCTTCAGCTTCTGCACCTGGTACTTCCAGGTCAACCAGACACCATACTTTGTTCCGGAGTATTCATGCATTGAGAGTATCAATGCAAATCTCGAAGCAAAGTCGGGGTCCGGGAAACGCTCGCGAGGTGTTGAGCAGTATCTGAAGGCTCTGAGGGAGGTCGGGATAAGGTCAAGGGAGGAGCCGCGAGCAACAAGGGCGGAGTCGCGATCAACAAGTGCGGAGCCTCGACCAACTAGGGCGGAGCTGCGACCAGCCAGGGCTCGACAGGCGGTGGGCAAGCGTCGTCAAGGCTCTACTTCCACTGCTGAGCCTGCCCCAAAGAAGGTTCGGAGAGGCTTGACGGCGGCAGTTTCTCGATCCGCGGACATCCCTTCTTGTGTTGGGGAGCCGGGGGAGGAAGAGGTGGACAAGGATGACACTCCCTTAGTCCATGCCCACAGGTTACACCGCAGGAGCCTCAGGATTGCAGAGGAAGGGGAGCCTGTGGACAGGCCCACCGCCACTGACGAGACCGAGGAGCTCGAGGTCGATATAATGAGCGGATGCGATGTTGAGATTCCGGGGATCTCAGCTCAGCCTGAGTCTTCCTCAGCTCAGAAGAGGGATGAGGCACCACAGCCTGGGTCTCCCTCTGTCTTCATTTCCAGTCCTCGGATGGTTGACCCCAGTCCTACCACTGGGGTGTTTAGAGGCAAGGCTCCGGCTACCGAGGCCACTCACGTTGAACTGTCGTCTTCCTCATCCGACACGGAAAGCGACTTTGAGGATGAGGTCGACTATGGTGACGAACCCGCTCCTCCTGATCCGAGCAAATTCTCACATATCTCGGAGGAGGAAATACGTGGGTGTGAGCCGGCGACGACGTCACCACCAGCGGTTGCTCCTGCTGAAGGTACTCTTTTCACCTTCTGACCTGATCTCCCTTTTCATTTTGAAGAGGAGGCCTTAACATTCTCCTTTTATGTTGCAGGATTGGCTGAGGACACCGAGGCTGCAACCTCCTCGCGTATCGAGGAGATGGTGCAAGAGTTGACCCAACCGGAGGGAGTCGAGACTCTAGCCACCGGGATGCCTCAAGAGAAGGCAACAACTGACTGAACCGGGGAGACTTCCACTCCGCGGGATGATGAGGCTACCACTGAAGCCAGGGAGGCTTCTACTCTGCAGGGTTCGATGCCTCCAGAGAAGGCAACGACTGAAACCGGGGAGACTTTCACTCCGCGGGATGATGAGGCAACCACGGAAGCCAGGGAGGCTTCTACTCTGCAGGGTTCGCCCAAGGATTCGACATTTCTGGACCTCCAGCTTGGTAAGGAAGTTTTGATGTCTTGACTGTTCTCTCTTCACCATTATGGCTAATGTTGAAATAATTTGCAGAGGGAACTGAGGGGGCCCAGGTAGAGAGTCTGGCGATCAGTCCCTCCAGAAGGCCATACGGCTCAAGCCTCTGCTGAGGTTTTTGAGGAGGCCGAGCTCACTACCCTGTCGTCAGCTGTGGCCGTTCCTGCAGAGATGGTACCCCCAGAAGTGCCATTGACTGCTCTTGTTCCTGCCGTATCCGTGGTCAGCCGACTCTTGCGCCAACAAGGGGATCGGGGAGCACTTCGGATGATGATATCATGGAGCTTTTGACACGCCAGGCGGTGCAGCAGTTCCTTAGCTCGATGCGAACATGCATCGACTTCGTCCTGACTAGGGGTAGCTCCCTTGAGTTCGCCCAGATGTTTCTCGGGAACCAGGTCGAGAACATCAAATTGGCCGGAGGCCCTTCGCTAGCTCAGGCGAGTCAGCTGCTGGTGGATCAGCTGGGACAGCATCTGAGGGAGCTTCGATCCCTGGAGGACGATGCCAGTTCATCTCATGAAGCCCAAGAAGCGCTGAATAGGCTCCTTGTCGCTCAAGAGCAGGAGCGAAAAGAGGTGGAGGAAAAGATAGCCGATAACACTCGCCTTCTTGAATGTGTCCAGGCTGATCACCAAAGGCTGGCGATTGAGTCCGAGGAGTCAGAGACGATCATACAGGCTGCAAAGCAGGCTATACTTGACTCTCGGGCTGTTATAGCCAGAGCTGAGGCCATGATCGTCTTCAACGAACAGAGGCTTGCTACCTCTGAAAAGAGGTTAGCGGAGTTAGAGTTTGCCAAGGCGCAAGCTGAAGCGGACCTCTCTGTTCGTTCGTCCGAGCTGGAATCCCTCTGAGTGCAAGCGCAGGGATTTTTGTCTGAAACGGATCTGCGGGCCCGAGCTCTCATGGAGGTTGAGAAGGCGCGCCAACATAAGATACATCGCCTTAGAGAGCAAATCCGTTCTTTGGCAGACCAAGACTTGTAGCCTTTTCTTTTTCCTTTTTTTTTTAGAAAAGGACACTCTATTCACTAAGAGTGTTTTGTATAACTTTTATCATTTTTGATATAATAAGTCTTTGAAGTTTTTTTTTGGTTCCACCTCCTTTGCTGCCTTGCTGTGGATGAATTCGACCTTTTGATCACAATCTTTGATTAACTGACTGTGAATGCTGAACTTAGGTGAGACTAAGTTCTTTAAATGAAACGCGGCGTTCGACCCATAGGACCTTAGGCAGGACTAAGCCCTTTTGACGAGACGCGGCATTGGTTCATAGGGACTTAGGTGGAACTAAGTCCTTTTGACGAGACGCAGCGTCAATCCATAGGGAGACGCGGTCATCAGTTCATAAGAACTCAGATAAAACTAAGTCCTTTTTGATGAGACGCGGCATTGATCCGTGGGGACAAACGCGGCTTTGAGTAACGCGAATTTGTCCTTTCAATGAAGACGCGACTGGAGCGGATGCGAGGGACGCAGCCTTGTGTATTTTCCACTAATCTCAGAATGGACTAAGTGTTTTCCCTTAGAAAGGGCCCCGTTTGCTGAAGGGACGCGACTTTGAGTCACGTGGACGCTCCTCTAAAACGCGGGTGAACGCCTTCCAATTTGAGAAAGGTGACGCAGATTCTTGGACGCGGCTTTCCCATCTGCGTTTAATGCAATCGGACGCGGCTTTCCCATCTGCGTTTAATGCAGCCTGACTTAAAGATTTTATGAGATCTTTGACCGTCAAGCTTCGCTGACGATTGAACGTCAAGTCTTCGCTGACGATTGGGAAACCGGGTCATCCGTTGTTTCCTGAAGCAGTTGTCCACGCGTCGGTTTTTCATTGGACTTGGGCGTTAATGCCCTTTAATGCAAAACCGGCGCTGACGGTTTGAGATCAGCGCCTGCGACGCTTCCCGAAGCGACGTTCCACGCGTCAGCCTCCCATTGGGCTTTGACGGTCGCGGTCATTAAGGCTGGCGGTTTTAATTAATGAACCATTAATGACCGTTATCAGGGGTTGCCTATAAATAGGACACACCCCCTCTCTTTAACAGCGGCTGCTTAGACCGTGCTCTGTTTGAGAGCAAGTACTCTGAGGGACTCTGCCTTCTCCCTTCAAGGACCCTATCAGGGGTTTGCCTCCATGGATGAAGGTGCCTCTGTGGATGAAGATGACCCAGAGCTTTCATGCTTCTGTTTGGTCTCTTCAATGGATTACCACTGTCAAGTGATTTCAATGGCAGGAAGCGTCTCTTTGAGCACTTTTTACGTCCGCGTCTCAACGCAGATAGTTCAACTCTTAACAGAGGCTTCTGCGGGTATGCCATGCCCACTTACCATGACATTTTAGATTCAACCAAGTTTGAATTTTAGTATACCCCTTAAAGAGATATCATCTGGACCTTCTTGTGAAGTCGTGGTTGGTGCATTCCTTCTGGAATTTGCGCCGCCGACTTAAACTTCCTTGGACGCGAGTACAGAAGTCTTTGGTACTTGGCCGCGGCTTTACTCATGAAGCTCGCGTTTTAAGGCCACTGACTTGGATGGATTCCAACTCGGGTTGAAGGCTTCAGACCCGAATTTTGCAACTCCTGTTCCTCCAACAGAGAGATGGCAGTTTTCGGCGTCTGATTCTCTGCGCACCTTGTATCTTAGACGCGGATGTGGAGTTAAGTCGCGTTTGCATTCTGTGTGTATCACAGTCTCGCTCGCGTCTGTTTTTATTGTCGCAGGACTCTGGCTCGCTGCGCGGATCATTCCCGCGTCTGCGGCCTCTGAAAATAGCCGCGTCTGTGACTTAGTTTTCTTCTGTTGAAGTGCACTAAGCTCTGAATTGTCTGATTCCCTGTTTGCTTTTTTGCAGGTAGGCTTGGTCATTCTTCTTCATGTTCGCTAAGTCCGTGGGAGAATATATCGGACGGCGAACTTGTTCGATGTTCGTCCACAAGGGAATATATTATGGTCCTCGTCGTCCACAAGGGAATATATTATGTCCCTGACGAGGAATCGACTCTCGCCAAGGTTTCTTCAGATCCACTGCACCAATCATGCCTGCTGGCAAGAGATGGTCAGGGTAAGTATGGCGGCGAGGAGGTTACGGTGGACACGGCGGCAGATAGGATCCTCTTCCTCTCCCATTCCAGAAGTGACATCGAGGACTTTCCATGTCTGCTGGATGGCCTGCTGGGGAAAGAGATGCTCATGAACGAAGGGTTGCAGGACTTTCTGCTGCCACCGGACCTCAAGAACACCATTGCTCTTAGCTTAGTCAGCTAGGGCTCTTTCGATGTTTACATCATGCACCATCCTGTACTTGGAATCAGATGCGGCTTCAAGGAGTGAGTGCAACCTCTGAGAGAGAGAGGGACTTCTTTGTACTCCTTAATTGTAACACTCCATCTTATTGTAAGAGAGCGTTTTGACTGTAACACTCAATCTTATTGTATAAGAGAGCGTTTTAACTGTAGCACTCAATCTTATTGTATAAGAGAGCGTTTTTTGTATCACTTTCATATGCCTGGAAATAAATAAAAGTGACACTTCTCTTTTTGCCTCTTTCATTGTCTTGAACTTTTTGTCTTCAGTTAGACGCATAGAAGCAAAGAGTCTTTGACTTTGTCAAAATTATGATGGTAATTTTAATAAGTCAAACTTTGTGGAGAAAGATCCTATTTCAGAAACTCTCATGATACTGTCAGAGGTGTAATATTAACTTGACAGAGATGAAGTTTTTATGGACCTGCCACTTTATAAGAGAAAGTGACAAGTAGAATTGGTACCCCCAGGGAGGGTGAACTTTTATCAAGTGTTTGGGATTAACTTGATTGAGCTCAACTGGGGATTTGATGGAAACACTGTTGATGGTGTAGTATTAACCTAACAATGTTTTTAGGTAGACTTGTTATTCTGTTGAAGAGAATAACAAGTGGGACTAGACTCGTGGGGAATCTAGGAAAGTTTGTTACCGTCAGAGGTGTGATATTAACTTAACGGGTTGAAAGTGGTCTTGTCAGAAGTGTAATGTTAACTTGACAAGGATGTGAGTCAGAGGTGTGATATTAACTTAACTCAGAAGTGTCACTGTCATAGGTGTAATGTTTAACTTGACAGTGAGGGTAATGCTAGAGGTGTAATGTTGAACTTAGCATTGGTCATCTCGGCTTGCATAAGGAAGTCCGAGGGAAAGTCATGGCCATAGGTGTATTGTTGAACTTAGCAATGACTTGGATGCTAGAGGTGTGGTGTTAACTTAGCATCATCCATTTCAGCTTCGGTGTGGAAGTCTGAAGAAAAGTGACTGTCAGAGGTGTAATATTAAACCTGGCAGAAACTTGATTACTGTTTAGAGGTGTGGTGTTAAACTTTAACAGTAATTTGTCAGAGGTGTGATATTAACTTGACAAAGATTGACTCATGATAAGAGTAATTTGAGGGCCTGTCATTCTATTGGTGAAAATTGACAAGTGAAAATTTGAAGTGCCAGAGGTATAGTGTTAACTTGGCAAATTTGAAAGTTCGATACTCCGTGTAGAGTTGACAAACAAAATTTGTACTCGACAAGGAATATTGAAAAGTTTCCATTACCAGAGGTATAGTGTTAACTTAGTAATGGTTGTATTTTGTAGACCTACCATTCTGTGGATGAGAATTGGTAAGGGATTTTGGAGGAAAGAGTGGAGCCAAGTCCACTCAGGATTTTTAGCAAACCCTCAGCTGTCAACGGATTTGAGGTGCCTTTACCAACTACCGTTTGAGTTGGGCTAGCCATGCTATTCCCCTCAGCATGATGAGTTGTCGAAGACTTATGTTGGGCTTAGAAGCCAACATTTTCTTCTATCCTTAGCCGTCGGGGGCGTCGGATGTTATAATGAAGAAATTCTTCTTACTTTGATCAGAGGTGTACTTTTAACTTGATCAGCGGGAGAATACCATCTAAGGATAGTATTTCTTCAGGAACCTGCCATTGATCGGCATCATGAGTGTATCGCCATTCGAGGTTATGAGGCGATATGACCCATTTGAGTAGACTGACTCTACTACAAATGGTCCTTCCCATTTGGGTTGGAATTTTCCTTTTGTCTTGTGCGTCATTACCATGGGTCTTCTGACGGCTAAGACAAGATCGCCTTTCTTAAAGGTTCGCACTTTAACTTTCTTGTTGAAGGCTCTGGTAATTCGAGCTTTGTAGAGCTCGATTTGCTGTTGGGCCTGCAGACGTTTATCATCTAAGGCCTCCAGTTCCTGGAGTCGCTGTCGATGCTTCTCCTCTGTTGTCATCTCCGCTGTCAAGGCGACGCGTAGAGATGGAATTTGGATCTCTAGTGGGAGCACGGCTTCACACCCATAGACCAGAGAAAATGGCGTAGCTTTAGTTGGGGTTCGCACAGTTGTGCGGTAAGCCCATAAGCATTCACCCAACTTGTCGTCCCAGTCTCGTTGACTTTTCGAGACGAACTTTTTGAGAAGCTTGCCAATAGTCTTGTTGAAAGCTTCTGCGAGGCCATTAGCGGCAGGATAGTATGCCGTTGAGGACACACTCTGGATTCTGAACTTAGCGCAGAATCTCTGGAAAGCCTGGCTGATGAACTGAGGCCCATTGTCATGGACAATTCGCCGAGGTACACCGAAACGGTAAATAACGTGGTATTTCACGAACTTGATCACGTTCGACGACTTGACTTCTTCAAGGGAATGGCCTCAGCCCACTTAGAGAAGTAATCAGTTATTGCCAAAATAAACCGATGTCCTTTTGATGATGGTGGGCTGATAGGACCAACCACGTCCATGCCCCACATTTCAAATGGCCAGGTAGAGGCCGTAGAGTGGAGGTACCCTGGTGCTTGATGGATGAAATCGCCGTGCACTTGGCAGGCGTGACATCTCTTGGCATAAGTGACGGCATCGGCAATCATCTTGGGCCAGTAGTAACCCAATCTTTAGAGTCGATGTGCCAGTTTTGGGCCAGGTTGATGGGCTCCACACATGCCGTCGTGGGCTTCTTTCAATACCTCTTGAGCCTCCTTTGGTGAGAGGCACCGGAGCAAGATCCCGTCATGCGATCGACGATACAATGTTCGCGTAATCGCATTGTAATAGAATTTGGGGGCTTTCCTTCTAATGGCAGCCGCCTCTCTGGTGTCTTCAGGCAGAATGCCGTATAAGACGAAATCAATGTAGGGGAATCGCCAGTCTCTAAGCTCTGGACCGGTTGATGCTTCAAGTGCTTCTTCGCGGTGACGACCTCCCGTTGACTCCTGATAGTCCTCGAGAGCATTTCTCGGGCAATACAGGTCATGGCTGTAGACGAATATCTTCTCCATTGCTCCAGCTGGAAGAGCTAAGGAGGCAGCCAGGGATGCGAGTGCATCTGCGTGCGCATTTTGCCTGCGCGGTACATGGTCGATGTAGAAGCTTGTAAACCCTCGGCCATGCGATAGTCGCGTTGTAATAGGGTACTAAGTCTTCATGTCTGACTTCGTACTCCCCGCGAACTTGGCTGACGAAGAGCTTGGAGTCGCCATATGCCTCGAGATTTTTAACGCCAATCTCATCGGCGAATTGCATCCCAATCAAAAGAGCGTTGTACTCCGCCACATTGTTGGAACAAGGCTCAGTTAATGAGACAGCTCGGGAAATCACATAATTTTGTGGGGATATGAGTACTACTCCTACTCCTGCTACTACGTGTCCCTTCGGGCTTGTTCTTGATGCACCGTCGAAGAAAAGTTGCCATACTTGACTTTCGAACGATGTTTGAGTCAGGAAGACTTCAGCAACTTCATCTGGGAGATCCTCGTAGACTTTGGCTGCCCTCGGATCTGGGTGCTCAGTTAGGAAATCTGCGACTGCTTGTCCCTTAATGGCCTTTTGTGGTAAAAAGCGCGTCTCATATTGGGAGAGCAATATGGCCCATTTTGCCAGTCGGCCATTTAGCGATGAAGGTTTAGTCATAAGTAACCTCAGGGGGTTGACTTTTGATATGACGTTTATAGTTTGGCCTACCAGATAGTGTCGCATTTTCTGGATAGCGAACACCAGTGCCAAACATTCCTTCTCGATCGGGTTATACCGATGTTCGGCTCCGATCATTGTTCTACTCAGATAGTAGATTGCTTGCTCTTGTCCTCGATCATCATTCTGAGCTAGTAGAGCTCCCAAAGAATGATCCATTGCCCGGACATATACCAGGAAAGGCTTTCCGGATACCAGAGCTGCAAGGACTGGTGGTTGGGTGAGGTATTGCTTGATTTCCTTGAACGCTTGTTGGCAAGCGTCATCCCAAATGAATGAGACACCCTTCTTCATTAACTTAGCGAAGGGTTGGCATCTTCCGGAGAGGTTTGAGATAAACCTGCGGATGTACGCCAATCGTCCCTGCAATCCCCTGAGTTCTTTGAGATTTCTCGGGGGTTGCATCTCCTGGATAGCGCGAACCTTTTCCGGGTCCAAGTGAATTCCGGTGGATGTTACAACAAATCCTAAGAATTTGCCACTGGCCACCCCCAGGAAGGACTTTGTGGGATTCATCTTCAATTGATGAGCCCGCATGATGTCGAAGACCACCTTCAGGTCCGGTATGTGATCACCTTTAGTGCGGCTTTTTACCGCGATGTCATCAACATAACATTCCACCGTTTTGCGTATTTGCTGATGGAAAATGGCGTTCATGGCCCTTTGGTATGTTGCCCCTGCATTTTTCAGTCCGAAGGGCATGACGGTGCAGCAATATACCCCCAATGGTGTCCTGAAGGAGGTGTGCTTTTCATCGTCAGGATACATTTTGATTTGATTGTATCCTGAGAATCCATCCATGAAGGACATTCGTTCGAATCCACAAGTATTGTCAATCATGACATCTGTGATTGGCAATGGGAATTCGTCTTTGGGACAAGCCTCGTTTAGATCACGGAAGTCGATGCAGATCCGGATCTTCCCGTTCTTCTTGGCAACTGGGACAATGTTGGCTACCCAGTCGGGATGTTGTTCTTCCCTGATGAAGCCAGAACCAATAATTTTTCTGACTTCTGATTGAATTGCCTCCATTATTTCTGGGCAAAACCGTCGCTGCTGTTGTTTGACAGGCTTTACGTCCGGATTGATGTTAAGGCGGTGCATGGCCACTTGAGGATCAAGTCCTGGCATGTCCTCATAATTCCAGGCGAAGACGTCTATATACTCTTGTACAAGAGATATTAGATCTTTCTTCTCCGAAGGTGACAGGCCGTCACTTATGAAGATGGGCTTAGGGTTAGCCTCATCTCCTAGGTTGATCTGAACAACCTTGTCTTCTGTGGGTGGCTCGCGCTGTTCAAAGCGGGTATCCCAAAGAGCATTTAAATGTTTGATCCAAGGATCTATATCAGATTGGATCATTTCTTCATTTCCATCTTCTAGGTGGCTTGTCGAAACCATGTTCACTGAAAGTTCCTTGAAGATGTTGCCGACACTGACATCTGACTCCTAAGATGATGTGTCTGAAGAGTAATCGTTGCTCGATGATTCTTGAGAATCGGAGGCTGATGGGACCGGAGTTGATACATAGCCCAACCCCGGCGTGTCCGATGGTAATAATCGGGGGCCTTCCCTTTTGGCACAAAGGATTGAAGCAACGTCCTCCTTCCTTTGCCGAAATTCAACCCGGGTTTGTTGGTCAGGTCGTACCCTATGCATCTCATTATTTTAAGCGCTTTTGGTTCGTAATGATCGAACTGAGGGGATTCTTCCTCGCCTTCCGATTCTTCGCGGGGCATTGGTTCAGACGAGATTCGCCCAAAAAGAATTGGTTTTTGGCCTTTCCGTCTTGCTGGAACCATAAATATAGATTCTTGCGCATTACCATTATCTTGGTATGTCTCGAAGGATAATTTCACTGGTACATGCAATGATGTTAAGGCACCCATTGCCGACCAGAGATCGTCATCTATATCAGTGCTAGTATCTGACGGTATTGAATCAGAAGCACACACAGAAAAATACGCAAAATCTAAATCTTCATTAATATACCAACCGCCTACATCATCGGTGGTATTATCGACATCGGGCTTATTAGTGCCCGTTACAAGTGGTTCTAACTCCCACAGGCACTCTTCTTTCTCAGGCTCAGTGTCAGCCTCATTACCAGAGTCTGGCTCCTCTGGTTGTGGGGCTTCATCCGTCTCCACCGGATCTTGGTACAGCAAAGAGTCGGTGAAATAATTCTCGACCCCTTTGAACGGATACCTTTCGGCGATCAACGTCTGCACATTTCCACTCCCGTCAATGTACTTCATGACTTGGTGGAGAGTGGAGGGAACGATGGAGTTGCAGTGAATCCACGGTCGTCCCAGCAATAGATTATAGGAAGTGTCGGCGTCGATGATGTAGCATGTCACCTCCGACTTGAGGCTTCCAATCTAACACCTGAGCTTGATCTTCCCCATCGGACGGGTCTGGTTGGCATTGAACCCATAGATAGTCGTCTGGGTGGGGCTCAAACGATGGGTAGGAATGCCGAGATGTTGCATGACCCGGCGAGGCATGATGCTCAACGCGGACCCTGGGTCTACCTGGATGCGGTTCACCTCGGACGATCCAATATACCCTGTGAAGTATAGGGGTCGATCATGCTTCCCTTTCACCTGCATATCATCTGCCGTGAAGGTGATGCAGGGGGCATTCTGGGAGGTGTGGAGGCAATCCTCTACATCTTCCTCCTTCGGCACCTGGGTCATGAAGACCTCAGCATTTGCCAGAGCTTCTTGCAGAGCTTCCCTGGTCGACTTTGATAGCCTAAGAAGTTCATACAAGGTAATGTGTGCCGGAATGTTGGCCAACTGAGCCAGGACATCAAAGCGGTAAGGTGCCGTAGATCCTTCCGCGATGCCCTTTTGAAGGGCTCGAGAAAATCGAGTCTCCTTCTGCTTCTCCACAGGTGGCTTTGTGGAGGGCCTGACTGGCTCCGCAGTTGGTTGTGGAGGGGCTACCGCCGTCTCGCCGTACTGTTTCAAGTACGCCTGTCCTGAACGGGTTCCCGCCATCGGTTGGTTGGGCTCTGCGGCCAAGACTATCGTTTCCTCCTCTGAGTCGGTCAGTGAAGGGATATCAGTCTCCGCTTCTCGAGGGGAGGCACCCACCACATTGCAGGATGAGGCCTTTGCCTTGCCTTTGGATTTCCTGTTGGTCACAGTAGTCCATTACTGTTCATTGACAAGGTCAGGGTGGACCCACATAATTTCCCCTTGAGGTGTAGGGACGGGCACCAAGCCTTTCTCTTGCTGCTGGTGAGGGTCTGTGTTGACCACTCTCAGCTCTCCTCTTGGAATAGGAGTTACCCTCGCAGGCGTTGGAGGTTGTCTTCCGAACTGGAGAACCGACGTAACATTAGCCTTTACCTTCTTCTGCTCTGGTCGGAGCTTTAACACCTCCGCGTCAATCAGAGCCTGAAGGATGTCCTTGAAGATGTAGCAGCTTTTGGTGGGGTGTCCCAACATCCTGTGATACATGCAGTAGTTGGGATTGTCGGTCTTGCCGACTTCCTCTGGGCGCCTAGCTTCAGGGAGCTTTAGGTCGGTTGCTCTTGTTGAGTAGTTTAAAGAGCGAATCGACATGTTCCTCCTTGAAGGAATATTGCTTGTTGGCGCGTGGCTGGCTTGAAGAGCCACTTGCCTTGCCTGATTGAGGTTTGGCGGGAGATTTGGTCTCCGTTGCCAAATTATCCTTCCGCTTTGTTTGGAGGGATGTGTCCGGCGCACGCCTTGTCGATCTTTTCGGCCTAGGCTTACCTTCCTCCGCTCTGACGCGGGCGACAATCTCCTCAGCTTGTTCACCTTGTTGGACTAATTGCTTCCAAGTGCGGCTTTCAGCAACTCCTATTTGAGCAAGGAGTGAGGTTTGGAGATTGTGGCGGCATGTTTCCACCAGGGTGGCCTGGGTCATACCGCTTGGACACCGGAGTGCCATGTTCCGAAATCTTTCCACGAAAGATTTGACGGACTCCCCTTTTCGCTGTTTGGTAGCCAAAAGGGTTGGCATTGTGACTTCGGAGTCATCCTCGAAGAAGCGTGTTAAAAAGAGCTTCTCCAAATCGCCCCAGTTCTTGATAGAACCTTCTGGGAGCTTCATAAACCATTCAAAGACCAACCCTTTCAGGGTGCCGATGAACAGGCGTGCCAGGATGGCGTCATTATCTACTACATTCCCGGTTTGGGATTTGAAGTAGTAGATGTGTTGGTTGGGTGACCCCTTCCCATCAAAGGCTTGGAGAGTTGGAGTTTTGAACTTGGGCGGGTACGGAACCAAGTCCCATTCAGTCGGGTAGGGCCGGACCACTCCTACTTCTTGGAGCTCTTTGCGATTGGCAAGGGCCTCGAGGCGTCGCTCCAGTTGACTCATTCTTTTAACATGAGCCTTTCCTTGGTCTTGGTCGCCTTTTACTTGCGACGAGGACTTGGACGAGCCGGAAGTAGATCGCCGCGTCTCCCCAGAAGGTTCAGAAGATGAGCTTTCTCCCTTTTTCCCTTTGCCCTTTGATTTTTTAGGAGGGGACCTCCTCCTGTCTTCGAGCAGCTGTGCAATCGCCTGCTTGAGGGAGTTGATAGATTCCTGCTGAGAAAGAATCATATCCATTTGTGCCTTCTGGATCTGCTCCAAACGTTTAGCCGTCTCCTCAGGAGTGCCTGTCATGTAGGCGGAGGTCTCCTTCTCGACGGAAGAGTTTGAAGCCCTTGATTTCGCTACAGCGGAGTGAGAATCATTCACTTTAATGCCATGGGCCAAGACATTATAGTCAATTGGGGGAATGGCCCCAGTCCGGGTGCGAGTGTGTCGATACACCCCTTCCGGTTCAGAGTCAGACTCGGACTCATCTGCGCTGACTGCAAGTTGTTTTCCCTTGCTCCTGCTTGCCATATTCGCAGTGAGCTCCAGGTACTCAACGTCAGAGAAGGTTCTCCTTCTGTGGGAGCGTCTTCTTTTGGCTGACGGAGGAATCAGGGTCAGCTGTCTGACTAAAGACTGCTGGTGTACGCCTGATCCGCAACGGCACTCAGAGAGCAAATGGATGAGCCGTTGGTAGCAACACGACGAAGTGGCCTGATTGGCACTTCTTTTCTTCGTCAGATAATCCGTCAAATCCATGGGAGGGGGATTGAAAAGATTAGCCTCGCAACATCGAAGACGGGAGGCCTCCATGTGCTGTATAGCCTGGACTCAGGCATAAGGGACGCGGTTCTTGCGCCACAGCTGTTCAGCGCGCGTCTGGCGCCTCTGTTGAGACAAAACGCGCCTGTCGTGTTGCTGTTTGGTGTGTCGGAGCAGAGACACTTGAGAGAGGATGGGCTATTGGGCCCCACGCCTATGGGCTCGTGCCTCTTGCGCTTGACGAGGCGCAGAGGTCTCATCTTGGCGTTTGGTGAGTTGGTCCTCAGAGGACCTAACTGAAGGAATCTCGCGTTTGGGGCGCCAAATGCAGATTTCACGTACTGGACGTGGCGCGGGCAAGGCGCGGGATTGTACGTCGCGTCTAGCCTCAGTTGGACAACCAACAGTTCCAACTTGCAGCTGACGCGCACGTCTCCTCTGTCGACGCTCAGCGTTTCGATTGCGTCGAGGAGGTGGAGAGAGACCAACGACATCCTGATGCTGGACACCAGGGACTTTGACCACGCGGGTCTCCTGAGAGACGCTGACGCGGGTGTTCTGTGCGACGCGGTTGGTTGCAAAGGCAGATGTGCCTGGAACCACGCGGGCCTTCTGAGAGGCGTTGGCGCGTGTACCTTGCTTGGCACAGTCGGCAGCAGGGGAGCTCGAGAAAGCCACAGATTGGGCCTCGAGGCCATTCCCCGTCGAGACCCGGCGGCAGACGCGGGTCTTTGGGCTCTTGGAGCCGGAAGAGAGAAACTCTTCGTATTTCGCCTGGTCGAACTCGACAACGAGCGATTCGACCATCTTTCCCTTATGGTGGACGTCATCTTGCGCCACTATTTGCTCCTCAGTGACAAACGTAGTCCCCAGCGGAGTCGCCATCTCTTGTATACGCCGGAAAGAAGAAGAGACAGTGATGGGTGTAAAGATTTCCTTGAATCAAATGAAACTATTACAACCAGACTTTTCCTTCCAGTTACAAGGGAGGGAGGATGTTGAGTCTTGAATCCCCCCTTTGTTTAAGGCTGGGTTCTTCGTGTGGCGGTGGAGAGTGAGTCTTGTTCTCCGTTGACCGGATGACCGTCGGGACCGTCGGGGGTTCTTCTCTCTGGGTGGTAGAAAGAGTAACACAGCTCTGTCTACCAAAACTCTCAAAGAGAAGGTAGGCGAAGAGCAGCTCGTACGCAGCAAGCTTGATGAAGAGTCTTCTCTCTCTCTTTGTTGATGATCTCCTCTTTGATGCCTGATCCTTCTTTTTTTTTTACCGCCCCCCTCTTCTGATTGCCGATTGCCTCGACCTCATAGCAAACGAGGCTATTTATAGAGGTCCTAGGAGGTGAACGTGCCCCCTGAAAACGCTCCACAATGAGGGGCCACTTCACGCTACTTGTGCGGTGACTGGCCCCGTAATCCGGGTGGTTACAACTGAGGCGCGGGTTTAGACCAACGCGCCTTGTTGCTGAGACGCGGGTGTCGAGCCAACGCGCCTTGATGCTGAGACGCGGGTGTCGAGCCAACGCGCCTTGATGCTGAGACGCGGGTGTCGAGCCAACGCGCCTTGATGCTGAGACGCGGGTGTCGAGCCAACGCGCCTTGATGCTGAGACTCTACTTTTATTGGCTTGTCTTTTAGTGACTTTTAGACAGCCTACAATCATGGGATTATACCAGGCTAAGTATAGCGCCTTAGGCCTGCTTGGGTTTCTTCAAAGGCAACTTTGGCTTACTATCTGCTTTACTGGATTAGTAATGTCGATGTTACTGCCTTGTCTCTAGTCATCAGCTTGTCTTGGACTTATCTTTTATAGATGTCAATAAGTTAGACGTTGTTCAGACTGGCTAAAGATGATGAGGGAATTCTGTCTTTTTTGAGTGTCAACAATTTCAATTATTAAGATTCGGATATATCAATGACTTAAGGATCAGTGTCTAAACTTGTTACTGTAATTAGTCATGTCACTGAAACTTACTAGAAAAGTATTAATAGACCACAACACTCGATACAACTCTATTCATCATATACACAGTTATTATTACTGTTCACTGTTCTTATTATTGTTCACTGTGTATATGATTACTGTTACTGTCCTGTCATTGTTACTATCACCACATCGTCCCAGTATTCTAGTAACATGAATATTGATTGTTTAACTGAGTTAAATAATAATATAAAAAGACAACTTACACTGGGATGGAAAAAATTGATGGAGGATACAGAGTTTTTATTTTGGGTAGATCTAGGATACAAGTTGTGCAGCCAAAATTAGAGCTCCACTGTGGGGTTCTCGGGAATGACTGGCATCCATCTGATATTACTACTATTACTGTTACTGAGTATCTAGCGGTACGGGCCTGGTTCAGCGCCAGGTATCTAGGGCCGTTGTCCCGGTATGAATGGGACCCAGCTAAAACATGAACAATGCATCCAACCAATCAGTTTCATTAACTTAGGACCCTGATGACACTGTAGTGGGCGTAGTATGGGATGTGTGTACTACATGTGGCAATTGGTGTTTGCTGACAAAAGTAACAAAAAGAACAAAATCTTACATTGATATTGTAGATTGAACTTGATATATATGACTGATTGTTGACATCTGATTATACCAATGACCTGATGTATATTTGACTGCAGCACTGACTAACTTTATTACTTTTTATTTATGCACAAAATACGGAATTTCAGAACTTATAATAAAAATGTGCAAGTGCTTAATTCTTCCGCTATAGCAAGTGGTTATGCGGGTCGTGATCCACAAGGAGGGTTTGCGATGGAAGCTTTACGTTCTTTATTGAAATCGTTAAGAAAACAAAACGATAGTTCTTCTCTGTTTTAAAGTTATAAAAGTGAAAAAGAAAGTTATAGTTAAAGTTAAGAAGAAAGTGAAAGATGAAGAAGGTGAAAAAATCAGAAAACAATAAAAGTGACTATGTACAAATGGAGTGAGTGGAGAAGAAAGAGTTGGAAGAGGTGGTGATATAATTTACAGAAATGAGAGAAAGGAAAGAAAAGGAAGGAATACTTACCTAGTTTAATTGATGACTTACCTGGAAACCTTTTGCAAGTTCTACCTTTTTGCTTCGGAGGCATTCAACGCATAGATTATAAGCTCGAGCTCAGTCCCCGTGCACATTATATCGTCAAGCCTAGCAAGAACGAAGTGATGCGGATCTTGAAAGAGGAGAACGTCTTCATGAACTATCGCTGGCTCTCACGTAGCTTAGTTATACTTGCTTTGGATTTCACTTGTAAACTCAACAAATACAACCAAGTTAAAGTAGAAGAGGAAGAAGAAAGCAAAACAAAATACGAACATAAAAAGAAGCTTTTACCATTATTAATTGCAGAGACAATGGAAGAAAGGAGGAGGGTACATCGGTGTCACTCTCAACGTCAGCCTCTCTCTCTTACTTACATGAATCTTCTTCTACCCTAAGTTACATACAAGTTACATAAAAAGAAAAGAAAAACCTAAACTACAAAGAATGAAAACTAAGCTAAATCCTAATCTGCATTGGCGTCCCTTTTCAGCACAGAGAATGCCCTTTTATAGGCCAAAAACCCAACAACCAGGATCCCGGGAGATCGGGGGAGCAAACGCTCCCCCTAGCTCCCCAACCAAGCCGCGGAAACGCAGCTTTGGCCGCGTTTCCGCGGCTAGGGTGTGGCCAGATGGCCACACCCTGTTGGTGGGTCATCCTGGGAGTTTCTTATAGCTTTATCCTTTGTTGGTTTCTTTGTTTGAGCCCTGGATTCTGACGAAATGACCTTGGATTCTTGGCTTTAACCGATCGATTCTGAGAGGATTCTTCTCAACCGGTTTCAACCTCTTCATTTTGCCTTGATTTAGTGTGTGTGAATTAATTCTGATTTAATTCAGAATTCTGGTGGGCTTTTGGGCTCATTTCTCTTCATCTCCTTAAGGATTGGGCCTGCAAATAAATTAAACAATTAATTAGGATAATGCAGGCTTTTATTCTATAATAAGTATCGAAATATGATATTTAAACATCCAATATTAGCGACCAATCACACCCCCATACCTATCTTTTGCTCGTCCTCGAGCAAAACAACTAAACTATACTAAGGATTATTGGACAACTTTCGCAGGTCACGCTATTGCACTGAGCATGTGCAACAAGCCGTTAAACCTCTAGGTTTCCCCTAGAGGACGAGTTTTGTCTCGTGAGGGTTTTCAGCGGATTACACCCACAAAATTCATAAAGAAAGAGAAATAAAGAGTTAGTATTTTCGAAAAGCATTTTGAAAGAGAAAAAATATTTGAAATATGATTGTAAGATCTAAGCAATCTATAAGTTATAGAAAAACTGAATTTTTCATTCCTAAACTTAGTCTCTATTCAAAAATTTGTTGTCAATCAAAGTAAGGAGTCAAATTGTACTTCTCATTTAGTCTATTACTTTACCCTAAGTCATATGCACCAAAATGACTGTGAAATTTTGACTTAGGGTTCATTAACTCTAACTCTTATGCCTTATTTATTTATATATACTTTTTTTTGTTTTATTCCTCAATTTCATTAGGCTTTCTAATCTGCCCATGTAACAAGCATTCAGTCGGTGACACCCAAACCGGACAATTTTAGGGCACCAGGTGAGAAAACACCCCTAAGGACTTAAATACTCGAGCAGATAAGGCCACGAAACCATGGTTTTTATTTATATGATGTACCCCTTTTAGGCGTGAATACTTATGCTTCATGAGGCATAAATACCCAGCTTAATCAGAGGATACACATTTTTTTTTTTCAAACTCATCTAATTATCTTTTGCATAAATACTAAGGCTCGCTTAGGCCAAAGCACCTAGCTAATCAATAATTAGACTTGTTTTTTTTTCTTTTTTTTTTGTTTTCCAAACTCATCTAATTATCTTTTGCATAAATATTAAGGCTTTCTTAGGCCAAAGCACCTAGCTAATCAATAATTAGATTTGTTTATATATATATATATATATATATATATATATATATATATATATATATATATATATATATATATATAATATATATATATATATATATATAAGGCATAAGAATCTTTGTTTTTGAACCCTAAGTGTGTAAGTGTATGAAGTGTGCATATTTCATCAAGGTAAAGATCAAGACTAAATTACTTTGACAAATTATCTTTCTAACCTTAAAAATCAAACAAATAATCTTATTTTGACAAAGTATAAGAAATCCTAATTTTGATTTTCCTATTCCTTAAAATTAACTTAATTTCTTACAAAAAAATATGTCAAAATATTGTTTCTATTTTTCAAAAAGTTTTTAAAAGTAAAAAAATGTTAATTTTTTTTTAAAGAAAAAGAAAAGTTATGTTAGACCCTCCCCCACACCTATCTCATGCATTGTCCTCAATGTACGAATTAATGGATAGATGCATGAAAAAGACGACAGGGAAGGAAAGTGTTACCTTAAGGTGGTGGTTCCGGTGGTGGTCTGATTGGTCCACGAAACGCGGCCCAATCAACTTTTCTAGGGTCTCGGTGGAACCCACCAGAAATATGTTTAATATAACCCATTAAAAAGTTGTATCCATAAAGGATCTTTATTAAATATTTAACCCCATCTAATGTCCATATTCCATAACTAATTTTGGAGTCAAATTTGTCAACCACCTCGTCCCAGAATGGAGTATGAAATGATAGAACGGTTGACTTGGACTCAGGAAGGACAGGAACTAATACCGACTCGGGAAGGTGACTTAAGTCAAGTAAAGGTTCAGGAGTCGAAATTGGTTCAAGAAGCGGGTCCAAGTCAAGAAGTTAAAACTCTAGTCCACATGTATTTTCTAACAATGGAATGTGACTTAATGTGGGTGATTCCAGTTCAGGAATGATAGATGGAGGAATCAAAACTGACTCTAAAATATTACTCAAGTTTGGTAACACAACAGGAGTCAATATTGATTCAGAAAGTTGAACTAGATCACAGATTTGAGAGTCTAGGTCACATATCTCATTGAGTTCAATATCAAAAATTTGAGAACTTGCTAATTTGTCAATAGGATTTTCAAAATTGTATAATTGGTCAAGTTCAATATGATCCTCAAGAATGGGTGATTCAATTTCATGATGAATTGGCACAGGATTCAATGTTGACTCAGGAAAAAGATTAAAATCAGGTGAAGATATTGGAGTCATAATTGAACCAGGAAGTAGAATTGAATCAGTAAGTTGGGGTTCAGGATCATATTCATTTTCAAGTTCTATTTCAGGAAAAGGAAAACTTGCTAAACTGTCAATATCTTTTTCAAAATTTGGAGTTTGGGCAAGTTCAAGTGGTTGTTCTGAAATGGAATCTTGATTTCCAAGACTACATGACTCTTCGACTCTAACAGGATGGTTAGTGATATCAAAACTGGTCAAACGGTGAGAACGTAGAGATTCAACCATCATATCTATGTCATGATTTCTAGCATTTTGAGCATGAGTCATGGCTTCAAGCATCTTTTCATAATTGACGGGTTCATTGTTTTGATGAAAAGATGAAGAGTTGTCTTGGAAGTGGTAGTGAAATTGTGAGTCCATCAGATTTTGGGATTTGTGTTTGGACTCACGCATACTCATTTCCAAAATTGATGGTCTTCTATTTTGGACTGGTGGAACTGAGTATGACTCTTGGAAATATTGTGGACTAGGTGGAGAAGGAGGACAATTTGGTTGAAAATCGGACTCAGGGTAGGTGAATCCCCACTGACTCTGTGAAGAGTTGAAATCGTTATGGAAATTATAGTCATACGATGGGGGACATGGGTTATATTGATTCGGATAAGACCAATACGGCACACTAGGTTGGTTAAAGTCAGATATGCTGGGTTGGTAATATCCGAAAAAGAGTTTGATGTGTAATATGGATTATTATTGTAGTTGGAAAAATTATTATTATAAGCCATATCACACAATGGAATACAAACGAAAAGAAGAAAAACAAACAAATAAACAAACAAGAAAGAAAAAATTCTAACCTAAGTTAGGGTAGACCTAGACCTAGACGACTCCTAACTGGTTAGACTGTCCACGGGAGGTTTAATGTAGACTTTGACCACAAGCTAATCAGCCAGGTCAGGGCAAGATTGGTGGGAGGTTTTCCATCAAAGACGTTCCTTAATTAAATAACCACCAATCTTCGGGCTTTCGGCCCTTAATCCCTTTCCTAGACACTGATTTGGCAAGAGTCAAGTTCCAACACCTTTCCCCTTAGGATAATCTCCTAATTGAGTCCGAGATGTCCCTAGGGCCAACGTCTACTCATTTTAAGTTAGGCTTGAGTTAGTGAGTGCTTAGATTCTGATTTTTAGGCTAAGGAAGGGTGATTAAATCCCCACCTTATCTTGTTAATGGGTGGTGCCCTTAAAATCAGTTTTTGTGCAAGTGTACAAGATAAATAAGATGCACTCAAAGCGATATAAATCAACCAAGAGATAGTCCTATTCTAGATGCAATGCATACGTACCTTGCTCCAACACTCTTCAACAGTAAAGTAAAGGAATTGAAAAGACACGTTCTTAAGATTCAAACGTCTAATCAATTTTTTAACTTTTTCAACAAACTTTTTACTGTTGGTTTATTAGCAGGTTATGGTGATGGCATATAGGAAATAAAGTTGCAGGAAGCTATGTTTTTGCAAAGCAAGGAACCCTGCACAAAACCTGTTAGTAGTCAACTCTTCTTTGCCGCGGATCCGCGGCTTTGGCCGCGCAAACGCGGCAAATCAGAGGGCCCTTGGTCTCTGCTTTCTACAGCAGAGGCCCAAGACCATTTATGTGTTACTGCAATCTTCTTTTCGTGCTTTGCTTGCCCTGTAACCTGCAATAGAGAAGAAAATTCGTTTTAGTTCTAAAAAATTTTCAATAAAAATTCAGATTTCAATAAAAACGTTACTCTCCCCGGTAACGGCGCCAAAATTTGATTGAGGTACAACCTGCACACAAAATACGGAATTTCAGAACTTATAATAAAAATGTGCAAGTGCTCAATTCTTCCGCTATAGCAAGTGGCTATGCGGGTCGTGATCCACAAGGAGGGTTTGCGATGGAAGCTTTACGTTCTTTATTGAAATCGTTAAGAAAACAAAACGATAGTTCTTCTCTGTTTTAAAGTTATAAAAATGAAAAAGAAAGTTATAGTTAAAGTTAAGAAGAAAGTGAAAGATGAAGAAGGTGGAAAAATCAGAAAACAATAAAAGCGACTATGTACAAATGAAGTGAGTAGAGAAGAAAGAGTTGGAAGAGGTGGTGATATAATTTACAGAAATGAGAGAAAGGAAATAAAAAGAAGGAATACTTACCTAGTTTAATTGATGACTTACCTGGAAACCTTTTGCAAGTTCTACCTTTTTACTTCGGAGGCGTTCAACGCATAGATCATAAGCTCGAGCTCAGTCCCCGTGCACATTATATCGTCAAGCCTAGCAAGAACGAAGTGATGCGGATCTTGGAAGAGGAGAACGTCTTCATGAACTATCGCTGGCTCTAACGTAACTTAGTTATACTTGCTTTGGATTTCACTTGTAAACTCAACAAATACAACCAAGGTAAAGTAGAAGAGGAAGAAGAAAGCAAAACAAAATACGAACATAAAAAGAAGCTTTTACCTTTATTAATTGCAGAGACAATGGAAGAAAGGAGGAGGGTACATCGGTGTCACTCTCAACGTCAGCCTCTCCCTCTTACTTACATGAATCTTCTTCTACCCTAAGTTACATACAAGTTACATAAAAAGAAAAGAAAAATCTAAACTACAAAGAATGAAAACTAGGCTAAATCCTAATCTGCATTGGCGTCCCTTTTCAGCACAGAGAATGCTCTTTTATAGGCCAAAAACCCAACAACCAGGATCCCGGGGAGATCGGGGGAGCAAACGCTCCCCCTAACTCCCCAACCAAACCACGGAAACGCGACTTTGGCCGTGTTTCCGCGGCCAGGGTGTGGCCAGATGGCCACACCCTGTTGGTGGGTCATCCTGGGAGTTTCTTCTAGCTTTATCCTTTGTTGGTTTCTTCGTTTGAGCCCCGGATTCTGACGAAATGACCTTGGATTCTTGGCTTTAATCGATCGATTCTGAGAGGATTCTTCTCAACCGGTTTCAACCTCTTGATTTTGCCCTGATTTAGTGTGTGCAAATTAATTCTGATTTAATTCAGAATTCTGGTGGGCTTTTGGTCTCATTTCTCTTCATCTCCTTAAGGATTGGGCCTGCAAATAAATTAAACAATTAATTAGGACAATGCAGGCTTTTATTCTATAATAAGTATGGAAATATGATATTTAAACATGCAACATTAGCGACCAATCAATTTCAATATGTATGTTTCATAGTTCGCTCATATTTATATGCACATGCACATGCACTTTTCTTTTTATTCTCACACATTCACTAGGAGTTCTAACTTCCTAGATTTGCACATCAAGATATGAATGTTTTATTTATTTGATCAGGTTTCATTGAGATTGTACATGCTACGAGGAGCCTGAGTTCTCTCTATTTGATTTCTGGTATTCCTACTTCCTTGTTCCTGCAATTATTCTTTGATTCCTGTATATCAGACCTAATTTCTATTCCATTTCTTATTTCATTTGAGATCATGTGTAGACTTTATATATATTATTACAGTATTGTGAATTCTTCATGGTGATTTTATAACTTATTCAGGTTACTTTAGGCTTAGCGTGTATACATGGGGTATTTTTTCTTACGTATATACATCGCCGACTCTCGTCGCGACTCCGTTTTCACGTATTTTGAGAAGCGGGGTGTGATAACATCAGTCGACCGATAGAGCAAATGTGCTCTGCGGTCGACCAGCTCAGCTCAAAAATCAAATAATATGAAACATTTAAAGATCTTTTTAAATCTAAACAAATTCCAATAAATTTCAATAAATTCTACAAAAATAAGTTCATGTAAATACAATAGAGCACAAATATATGTGATAAAAAACATGTGAATTATTTTTAGGCATAGAAAAATTATCCATAGATAGGATCCAATACACATATAAAAACAATATTTTTTAAAATTAAGCTTCAAAATGAAAATACAATTTTTTCAAAACTATTATGAATACAAAAATAAGTTATTCAAACTCAATTTAAGCTCAATATGTATAGATAGGATCCAATACACATATAAAATAATATGGACATATTTTTTTGATGAATTAAAATATATTTCGTGAAAGAAAATCATACAAACTTGTTTTTCATGAAATCTATTTATAAAATAAAAAATGGTTTAAACAAAAAACTAAAACTTTTGTGTATGTATATAAGCTTGAACAATCAAAGCTAATCTATTTTTTACATAAATTCTAAACTTACAAACTCTTGGCTCAAGTCTTCTTCTTGAATCAATCTTCTTCTCAATGTTGACTTTATCTAAATTTTATTCCATCGAGGTAGACTCTTCTTAAGTACTTGATGCGATCTTTAAGTATGAGCTCCTGAATCAACATGTGCTCGCTTCAAAACCTGACTTTCAATCTTTTGTTGAAGCTAAACACCAAACTAAGATCTTGATAAATATCTGAAACATAACAACACAAGACCATGAGTATAATATCTACATGAGTTAATCATCATCAAGAGAGATTTCAAGAGTTACATGTGAAGTCTTCTCTCCGTTTGCCATAAAGTAAATGTTTGTGGTGTCGATCTCTTCATCGTCAGACTCCGTTTCTGAGTCATCCCAAGTGGCCTTCAAGAAATGACATTTTTCCTTTCCTTTCTTCTTTTCATGTATTTAACCATTCACTTATACATTGAAGACAATGCATGAGATAAGTGTGGGGGAGGGTCCTAGCATAACATAGGTTTTCTTTTAATTTATAGAAAAAGAAAAAATATAACATTTTCTTTGATTTTAAAACCTTTTAAAAGAGAAACAATATATTGACCTTTATTGTAAGAAATAAGTTAATTTTAAGGAGAATCATAATAGGAATTTCTTATATTTGATCAAAATAAGATTATTTGTTTGATTTCTAGGGTTAGAGAGAAAAATTGATAAAATAATTTAATCTTGATTTTTACCATGATGAAATATGCATACTTCATATACTTACACACTTAGTGGTTCAAAAACAAAGATTCCTATCCTTATATAAAAAAGAAAAAAAGAAAAAAGAAAAAAAAGAAAAAATATAAATATATCAAAAATCATCCTGAATCAACATGTGCTCGCTTCAAAACTTGACTTTCAATCTTTTGTTGAAGCTAAACACCAAACTAAGATCTTGATAAATATCTGAAACATAACAACACAAGACTATGAGTACAATATCTACATGAGTTAATCATCATCAAGAGAGATTTCAAAAGTTACCTGTGAAGTCTTCTCTCCGTTTGCCATAAAGTAAATGTTTGTGGTGTCGATCTCTTCATCGTCAGACTCCGTTTCTGAGTCATCCCAAGTGGCCTTCAAGAAATGACATTTTTCCTTCCCTTTCTTCTTTTCATGTATTTAACCATTCACTTATACATTGAAGACAATGCATGAGATAAGTGTGGGGGAGGGTTCTAGCATAACATAGGTTTTCTTTTAATTTATAGAAAAAGAAAAAATATAACATTTTCTTTGATTTTAAAACCTTTTAAAAAGAGAAACAATATATTGACCTTTTTTGTAAGAAATAAGTTAATTTTAAGGAGAATCATAATGGGAATTTCTTATATTTGATCAAAATAAGATTATTTGTTTGATTTCTAGGGTTAGAGAGAAAAATTGATAAAATAATTTAATCTTGATTTTACCATGATGCATACTTCATACACTTACACACTTAGGGGTTCAAAACAAAGATTCCTATCCTTATATAAAAAGAAAAAAAAGTAAAGAAGAAAATAAAAGAAAAAATATAAATATATCAAAAGTCATCCGATTAAGCTGGGTATTTGTGCCTCATAACACATAAGTATTCTTGCCTAAAAGTGGTCCATATAATTAATAAAATCCTTAAGTTTTGTGGCCTTATTTGCTCAAGTCCTTAAATCATTGGGGGTGTTTTCTCACCCGATGTCCTAAGACCGTCCGGTTTGAGAGTTACTAACTAAAGGCTCATTACCTGGGCAGATTAAAAACCCTAATAGAACTAAGGGATAGTACCACGAAAAAAAAATTGTAAAAATAAGGCATAAGATTAGAGTTGAAGAACCCTGAGTCAAAATTTCATCATCAGAAAGGTGCATATGACTTAGAGTCAATAATAGACTAGATAATAAATACAATTTGACTCTTTATCTTGATTGATAACAAGTTTTTGAAAAGAGACTAAGTTTAGGAATGAAAAACTTGGTTTTCTTGTAACTTATAGATTACTTTATGTTTTACAAAATTCTTCAAATATTCTCTCTTTCAAAATGCGTTTTCAGAATACTAACACTTTATTTCTCTTTCTTTATGGATTTTGTTGGTGTAATTTACTGAAAACTCTCATGAGACAAAACTCGTCCTCTAAAGAAAACCTAGAGATTTAACGGCTTATTGCACGTACTACATGCAATCGTGATTCCTATGAAAGTGAATAGCTAATATAGTTTTACCTTTTTGTTTTGCTTGAGGACGAGCAGAAGATCGGTGTGGGGTGTAATTGTGCACGTATATTGCATATTTAGTGTCACATGTGTCACATTTACACATTTATTTTGTAATGAAACTCTGCTATTTAATTCATTTTAATGTATAATGGTATGCTGGATAATTAATAGAGATAGAGAAGAAATGGATAAGTTTATCCAATTATATCTAGAGTTTTAAAATCTCAAGAAAATCAATGAAGATCTACTCAAATCCAAAGGTTTAGAAGCAAAACTATTCAAAAATTAGAGCTAATCAGAGAAGATAATACCAGATAAAACCAGTTAAAATTAGATTTTTGAAGATCCTTTTGGTTAACTTGAAAATCAATGAAGATAATCCCCAGAAGTCTAGAGGCAAATTTTATCAGAAAATATGGGATAACAAAAATGATATTATCAAATCTATTCCAGCTAAATTAGATTTATTTGGATATATTATCCTTACTTGAGAAATCAATGAAGATAATTCCAAATCTAGAAGTCCAGAGATGAATTTATCAGTATACAAAGGGATAATAAGGATAAGGATATTAGTTGTTGGACCAGCGATTTGAGCACATCTCTTCACCACCCTTTGGCACTCCTTTTTTTATAAATGTTGCAATTTCTAAAGGCAAATAGGCACCACACTACAAAGAGATCCTATGATAGTTTTTTGCTCCAGATTAGTTTAGGTTTTTTTTCATTTTAAATGTAATTTTTATTTCTTTATAGTTTAGACTACAGAGAGTTTTATGAACAAAAAGAGAGGAATAATTGTGATTAGAGTGACATTAAATATAATCTTCTTTAAAGAAAGTTGTATTGAGAGTGACTGATTGAGGTTGAACCTACACACAAAATACATAATTTCAGAACTTTTAAAACAGTAGTGCAAGGTGCTCAATTCTACCGCGATAGCAAGTGGCTATACGGGTCGTGATCCATAAGGAGGGACTAGCGATGGAAGCTTTTTAGTAAGTTCTCTTTTAGGCTACAAAGTATGGTTAAAGTTCTTCTTTAGTTCTTTAAAAGAAAAAGGAAAATTTAAGTTAAAGTTAAATTAGGAATAAGATGGTAGATTAAGAAGATGGAGAAACTAGAAATGATATGTACAAAGAAATGGAAAAGGAGTGATAAAAGAAGTGGTAGATTGTGGTGTTCTAAACTAAAGAATAAAAAGAAAAGAATCTAAAAGTTACTTACCTCCTTTGGCCAAATGCCTACGTTGAATCTTTTTGCAATGAAGTTACCTTGAAGTGGGGCGATCAACGTATAGCCCATAAGAGTTGATTCCTGTCTCCTCCACATTATATCATCAAGACGTTGCAAGTATGAAGTGATACAGAAGAAACTCAAAATCCATCATCATGAGCTATCTGTGGCACTCGCAAAGGCAAGGCTCTTTCGAGACTTTAAAACTCACTTGGATAGCAATTTGGTACCAAAGAAGAAAAGCAGAGAAGAAGTAGAACAAAAATAAAGTACATACAAAAGGAAAACTATAGATTTAATTTTATAACAATAAGAGAAAAGAAGAAAATCTTACACCGGTGTCACCTTAGTATAAGCTTCGTTCTCATTCTCCCATGAAACTCTGATCTCCTCTGATTTACATAAATTAAAACTGAAAATTACAAGAAAAAAAAAACAAAAACCTACACTACAAAGAATGGAAAAGTGGACTAAATTCTATCTCTGTAAGGTCGTCCCCTGTACACTCTGAAAATCCTAGTATTTATAGGCAAAACCCAGCCTATGAGAGCGTATGAAGATAGGGGAGAAAACGCTCCCTAACTCTGTAACAAAGCCGCAGAAACGCGGCTTTGGCCGTGTTTTCACGGCCAGGGTGTGGCCAGGTGGCCACACCCTGTTGGTGGTACTCCCTGGCTTTCCGTTTATTGTTTATCTCCAGCTGGATTTGCAGTTTAAGTCCAAGATTTTGACGAAATGGCCTTTGATCCTTGACTTCAACCGATTGATTTATAGGGATTTGTTCTAACTGGTTTTCAACCGATCTGAACCGACCTGATCTGCTCTGATTTACTGAGTTCGAATTAATTCTGATTTAATTTAGAATTTGATGGGCTTTTGGGCTCATTTCTCTTCACTCTCCTTTAGGAATGGGCCTGCAAATAAATTAAACAATAATTAGGAAAAAACAGAGTTTATTTTATAATTAGTATGAGAAATGATAATGAATGTGCAATATTAGGGACCAATCACACCCCCATACCTATCTTTTGCTCATCCTCCAGCAAAACAACTAAACAAAAAATTATTAGACCACTTTTGCTGGTCACGCGATTGCACTGAGCATGTGCAACAAGCCGTTAAACCTCTAGGTTACCCTTAGAGAACGAGTTTTGTCTCGTGAGGATTTTCAGTGGATTACACCGACAAAATCCATAAAGAAAGAGAAAAATGTTAGCATTTTGAAAACACATTTTGAAAGAAAAATATTTGAAATATTATTGTAAGTTTTAAGTAATCCATAAGTTATAGGAAAACCAAATTTTTCATTCCTAAACTTATTCTCTATCCAAAAATTTGTTATCAATCAAAGTAAGGAGTCAAATTGTACTTCTCATCTAGTCTATTACTTTATCCTAAGTCATATCCACTTTGTGATCGTGAAAATTTTGACTAAGGGTTTTTTAACTCTAACTCTAATGCCTTATTTATTTATATATAAATATATTTTTGGTGGTATTATTCCTTAGTTCTATTAGGCTTTCTAATCTGCTCATGTAATGAGCCTTTAATTGGTGACTCCCAAACCAAACAGTCTTAGGGCACTGGGTGAGAAAACACCCCAAGGACTTAAGGACTCGAGCAAACATGGCCACAAAACTAAGAATTTTATTATATGAACCACTTTTAGGCGTGAATACTTATGATTTATTAGGAAAAATACCCAGATTAATCAGAGGATTTTATATATATATATATATTTTTTCTCAAACTTATCTAATCATCTTTCGCAAAAATACTAATGCTTACTTAGGAGGCCAAAGCACCTAGTTAATCAATAATTAGATTTGTTCATCTTTCATTGATATATATTTTTTTCTTTTTTTATAAGGTATATCTTTATTTTTGAACCCTAAGTGTGTAAATGTATGAAGTGTGCATATTTCATTAAAGTAAAGATCAAGACTAAATTACTTTGACAAATTATCTTCCTAACTCTAAAAATCAAACAAATAATCTTATTTTGACTAAGTTTAAGAAATCCTAATTTGGATTTTCTTATTCCTTAAAATTGACTTAATTTCTTACAAAAAAATATGTCAAAATATTGTTTCTATTTTCAAAAAGTTTTTAAAAGTAAAGAAAATGTTAAAAAAAATTTTGTTTTGTTTTCTTAATAAAAGAAAAACCTAAGTATGCTAGAACCCTCCCCCACACCTATCTCATGCATTGTCCTTAATGTATGAATTAATGCATAGATGGATGAAAAAGAAGACAGGGAAGGAAAATACTACCTTAAGGTGGTGGTTCCGGTGGTGGTCTGATTGGTTCACGATATGCAGCCCAATCGACTTTGCATGGAGTTTGGAGGAACTCACCAGAAATCTCTCTACAAAATGGAGTTTGAAAAGATGAAATAATTGACTTAGACTGTGAAAGTATGGCAACTAATACTGACTCTGAAAAATGACTTAAGTTAAGTAAAGGTTGAGGAGTCGAGATTGATGGTTCAGGAAGTGGGTCCAAATCAAGAAGTTGAAACTCAAGTCCACATTCATTTTCCCACAATGGAATGTGACTTAACATTGGTGATTCAAGTTCAAGAATCACAAGTGTTGGATCAAAACTGACTCTAAAATATTACTCAAGTCGGGTAACAAAACCGGAGTCAATATTGATTCGGGAATTTAAACTAGATCACAAAATTGAGAATCTTGGTCACATTTCTCATTGAGGTCAATTTCATAAAAATGAGAACTTGCCAATTTGTCAATGGGATTTTCAAAAATATGAAATTGATCAAGTTCAATATGATGATTATCAAAGATGGGCGATTCAATTTCATTATGAATTGGCACAGGATCCAATGTTGACTCGGGAAAAGATTGAAATCAAGTGAAGATATCGGAATCATAATTGAATCAGGAAGTAGAATTGAATCACTAAATTGAGATTCATGATCATATTCATTCTCATGTTCAATTTTAGGAAAGGGATAACTTGCCAAACTGTCAATGTCACTTTCAAAATTTTGAGTTTGGGCAAGTTCAAATGATTGTGCTGAAATGGAACCTTGTTTTCCAAAACAACTTGACTCTTCAGCTCTGACAGAATGGTTAGCGACATTAGAACTGGCCAAACGGTGAGAACGTAGAGTTTGAACCATCATATGTATGTCACGATTACGAGCATTTTGAGCCTGAGTCATGGCTTCAAGTATCTTTTCATAGTTGATTGGTTCATCGTTTTGTTGAAAAGATGAAGTGTTGTTTTGAAATTGGTGTTGAAATTATGAGTCCATTAGATTTTGTGATTTTTGTTTCGACTCACACATACTCATTTCCAAAATTGATGGTTTTCTATTTTGGACTGGTGGAACTGAGTATGAATCTCGGAAATATTGTGGACAAGGTGGATAAGGAGGATAAATTGGTTAAAAATTAGACTCGGGGGAGGTGAATCCCCATTGAATCTGTGAAGATTGAAATTATTTTGGAAATTATGGTTATAAGATTGGGAGTATGGGTTATATTGATTCGGATATGACCAATTCGGCACACTAGGTTGGTTAAAGTTATGATATGCCGGATTAGTAATATCTGAAAAGGAGGTGTAATTAGATTACCATTAAAATTTGAAAAATTATTGTTATAAGCCATATCACACAATAAAACACAAAAAATAAGCAAACAAAGGAGAAAAAAATTCTAAACTAAGTTAGGTAGACCTTTGACCTAGACGACTCCTAACTGGTTAGACTGTCCACGGGAGGTATAATGCAGACTTTGACCACAAGCTAATCAGCCAGGTCAGGGCAAGATTGGTGGGAGGTATCCGCACAAAAACGATAGGCCTAATTAAGCCAAATCACTAGCCTTCGGGGTTTCGCCCCTCAATCCCTTTCCTTAGACACTGATTTGGCAAGAGTCAAATTCTAACTCCTTCCCCCTGAGGATAATCTCCTAATTGAGTCTGAGATGTACTTAGGGCCAACGTCTACTCAGTTTTAGTTAGGCTTGAGTTAGTGAGTGAGGAGATTGTTTGTAGGCTAAGGGAGGGTAATGACTTCCCCACCTTATCTTGTTTATAGAACAAGCCTTTAAATTAATTTAGTGCAGTATACAAGTATATAGAAAAAAGTAACACTCAAGCAATATTTCTTACAATAATGAACCTTATACTAAATGCTATGCACACATACCTTTGTTGGCCCAAGGTTACAATCACCCAGTTTTGGAGTTTTGATGATTACAAAACATATATAGTTATTTGTACTAATCATATTTTAGTGTTTTAGTGTGTTTCAGGGTTCTAAGGATTCAAGATGTTTTCTTCCCTAAACGAAGGTATTTTTGACTCAAGTTGACTCAATTCGGATTCAAGGATTCAAGCTATTTAACAATGCATATGGAGAAGCCAAAAATTAAAGATTTTGTAGTCACCTCAAACCAGTGTAAGAATTAGTATGTTAAAGAGCAAGGTTATGATAAGTTGGCTCAAGAAAAAACACACACACATATTTTTACTTTCCAAAGAAAATACAAGTTTTATTTTGGTTAGTTGGCTTAGGTACATGTTTTGATTGATATACATGTTTCAAAATATCTCATATTTTTACATCTAGTTTAAAATATGTATTTCAACTCCTATAGCATGTTACTCAAATGTCAGACCATTTAAAAATATTTCCAAAATTCAAAAAATTTCCAAAATAAATCTGTTCAGGCCTAACGGTCGACCGCGTGGTCGACCGGATCTATTTCACGCCAGATCGGTCGACCGGACCGGTCGACCGGGCCTTGTGGCCTTGGCATGCACGTCTGTGCACGTCTGCCGGTCGACCGGGCCGGTCGACCGATAGAGCTTGCGGTCGACCGACCTTCGACTGACTGCAAGGCCCTTAGTCCCGGGTTTTGTCGGTCGACTGGGCCAGTCGACCGACAGTTCAAAAAATTTGTTTTTGTTTAGATACGGCCGACCAACCGGTCGACCGACCGATCGACCGAGTCCGATGGCTCTTTTGCCATATAGACTGCCGGTCGACCGGCCCGGTTGACCGCGAGCCGCCAGCAGCCCCAACGGCTATTTTTCTTGGAATCTATTTTCTATTTTGATTTCGATTTTTCTTTTAGCTATCTCTAATTTTCGTGTGGCTATAATCTGACCTATTGACCTAGATTAAATGATGAAATGCATTTAGCAAATCCATATAAATAGATGTCATTGGTCCCTTGTTGAACACAAGAAAAATTCCCATTTTTTTTAAGTTTCAAAAGAAAAGAAAAGTTTTTAAGCTTTCATTCTCTAAAGAGCTTTCTTTGGTTAAAGTTTTCAGTTGTTTTCAAGCTCTTCTTACTTCTTTACAACTGAAATTTTTATCACTTCACTTCTTAAGCCAAAAATCATCTCCACTCTATAAGAAGTCGTAAGAGAGAAGTTTGTGGTCATTTGATCACCAAGTGACTTGTAATTCCTTGTGTTGAGATCCCTCTTGTGTAGAGGTTGGATTGGTTGGAGTTGGGTACTCCGGTCTGTAGACCAAGTGTAATCCCCTTGGGTGTAAATGTTCCGGTGTGAAAATTCTCTTTGCAGATTTAGTGAAAATCCTTCACGGTGGTGGAGGCGGGGACGTAGAGTAGTGGCTCGAACCTCGAAACAAATTACTTGTGTTTGCGATTGGTTTCCTTATTGCTTTTCATTGATTTACTTTCCTAACTTGTGATATTGTTTGTTTGCTCTTCATCATTTCAATCATTTCATTGACATGCATTTTTCAGTCTTTACTCATCTCAACAAAAAAGCAATTACGTGCCTCAATTCATAATCTAAAGGAATCAAGAGGAAAAGTTCTAGAGCCCTTCACGGGGAATTCAGCTTTAATTTCTTATTTTGAGTGACTGTTTGCATCATTCATACTTACTTGTTTAAAAAGATCACTAGATTAGCATTAACACCTATTCACCCCCTCTCTAGGTGTTTTTCAATTTGTATCAGAGCTTTGGTCTCTAGGCTCTTAGCTTAACAACCTTATAGAGATCCTAAATTGTTAATCACTCTATTCATATTTCATCCTCATACACTTAATGAAGGAATTAAAACCCCACCCAAGTTTGATGGCCTTAACTTTCCCATATGGAAAGTTAAGATGATCGTGTATTTGCAATCCTTAGGGAGCCGGGTTGCAAAGGCGGAGACTAAACCTTTTAGCGCACCCCTTGGTGATGAGGACACTTGATCCGAAATTGCCACGAAAGAGTTTGACACAATGCTAGGGCACACTATGCCTTGCTTCAAGCTTAATGATGATGATATTTCTAGAGTCATTGCGAATCCGCAGATGAGATTTGGACTCACTTACTTATCACTCATGAGGGAACTTCACAAGTAAAGAGGGCCAAAATTGACCTTCTTCGTTCCCAATATGAAAACCTTTTCATGCAAGAAAATGAAACCATAGATGATATGGTTACAAAATTTACAAAGATTACTAATGGTCTTTCTTCTTTAGGTGACGGCATTGACAACGACCAAAAAGTGAGGAAGATCATCCGTGCACTCCCTCCATCTTGGGAAGTTAAAGCCACAACTTTGAAGGAGCTCAATGACAAGGAAGAAATGGAGCTCATCAGTCTCATTGGGAATCTCAAGACCCATGAGATGGAAAGAAAAGTAAGAGAAGAGATGGCTCCTCCCAAGAAGAAAGCAATCGCCATCAAGAGTTCTTCCACCTACTCCGACGAAGACGATGAGGAAGAGGATGATGAAGATCTTTCTCTTCTTGTAAAGAACGTTCGGAGAATGTACAATAAGACAAAGTTTCAAAATAGAAGGAGATGGCAATGTAAAGAAGAGAGGAAAATCATTTGCTTCAATTGCCAGAAGCCGGGTCACATTGTTGCGGAATGTCCGGAAAACAAAGGCAAACCCTCCACCTCCAAGAAGCCATACAAAAAAGAAAGTTTTAAAGGCTACTTGAGATTTGGAAAGTGAATCCGATGAGGAAGTCGACACTGCCAAAATGTGCTTGATGGCAAATGAAAGCACAAGCAAGGTAACTCCCGATACATCTATTGAAGATTGTGAACTATCTATAGATGAATTAGGAGAATCTTTTGAAGAACTATCTCATAACTATGATTTTCTCAAAAAGAAATACTTAAAATGAAAAAGTAAAATGAATCGCTTAACCACAAAGTTTTCATTCTCACAAAAAAAAAAGATGAATTGTTTTCAACTCTCACTTCTACTTAAAAGGATTTTGATGACTATAAAATTTCTTGCAAAGGTAAATATCCACAAACTGATGAAAATAAGATTTCCATGCTAAAGAAGAAAATTGATTCATTAGGAGTAGTTTTGAAGAAATGTGAATTTGATAAAACTAGACTAGAGGCTATGTTTCCTAAGAAGCATGTCCCAAAGAAACAATCACATGCTACTCACACTCATGTTCATAAATCACAACCTTTACATCATGCTAAGCACCCTAAATATGACCACACTCCGCACACTCATCATGCATTTATGTATGGTAAAGTTTATGCATGCACATATTGTGGTCGTAAGGGTCATTTGGTTTAATTTTGCTATGATAGGATAAATGCATCGCATAATCATGTTTGGGTTCGGAATACTAACATTCAAGGATCCAAGAAAGTTTGGGTACCAAAGTCAACAAATTTGTTAAATGATGTAGGTACATTCCAAAGCCCAACGACGTAAGGAGCGGTGGTATCTTGATAGTGGTTGCTCAAGGCACATGACTTGGGATATCAAGAACTTCACAACCCTATCAAGATACCATAAAGGTGGCACCATCACCTTCGGAGATGACGCCAAAGAAAAAATCATTGGTATTGGTAATGTTAAACTTGGTACATCTTCTTTAATAGAAAATGTTGTTTTAGTTGATGGCCTCAAGCATAATCTGTTGACTGTTAGTCAACTTTGTGATAAAGGTTTTAATGTTATTTTTGATGACCTAGCATGTAGTGTTATTGATAGACAATCCAATGCATGTATATTTTTCAGATTTCGTGAAAATAATGTATACATGATTGATATGTCTAAAATGTTGTGCAATGCTACTTGTTTGAATGCCTTGGATGATGACTCTTGGTTGTGGCATAGGAGATTAGGCCACATTTCTTTTGACCATCTATCTAGATTAAACAACAAGGAAATGGTAAAAGGCATTCCTTGCTTGAAGTTTGAAAAGGACTGCATTTACGTGCGTGCCAATTTGGAAAACAAACTAAGTCCTCTTTCAAATCAATCAAGGATATCTGACATCATGACCTTTAGCGTTGATCCATATGGATTTGTTTGGTCCTACTAAAATCAAAAGTCTAAGTGAAAATCATTTTGCTTTCATTTTAGTTGATGATTTCTCTCGTTTTACTTGGGTTTTCTTTTTAGAACACAAAAATTAAGCCTTTTCATATTTTCAAGCCTGTAAGAAAAGAGTTGAAAAGGAAAAAGATTCTTGTATTTTAAGAATAAGAAGTGATAGAGGTGGTGAATTCAATAACCAACCCTTTATCACTTTTTTTGAAGAACATAGAATTAGGCATGAACTATCTTGTCCTAGAACTCAACAACAAAATGGAGTCGTTGAGAGGAAAAATCGTACATTACAAGAGATGGCTAGGACAATGATAAATGAATATGGTCTCCCTCATTATCTGTGGGCCGAGGCCGTTAACACATCTTGCTACATATCAAATAGGGTTTTCTTATACAAAAACAGTTCTAAAACATCTTTTGAGATTTATTATTCTAGAAAACCAAATGTTTCATATTTTAAAGTTTTGGTTGTAAATGTTTTGTTTTAAATACTAAAGATAATTTAGGTAAATTTGATGCAAAATCATATGAAGCAATTTTTGTTGGTTACTCTAACACTAGTAAAGCTTATAGAGTCTTCAATAAATCATCTTTGACTATTGAAGAATCTATACAGTAAAGTTTGAGGAATCTAATGTGTTTATTGAGAATGTTGTAGAAATAAATTTCCTAAATGAAGACATGGAGAGGATTAATTTGAAGGACAAACCTACTCTTGAAGACAAGTTAAAGGTTGATGAGGAAAATGATGTTCAAGAAGTTGAAGTGGAGACAACACAACCACTTCCAAAAGATTGGAGATTCACTCTACATCATTCTAAGGATCTTATTATAGGTGAAATATCAAAAGGGGTAACTACTCGTTCTAAACTTCATGATCTTTGTAGGCATTATGCATTTATTTCTCATGTTGAACCAAAGAACTTCCTCGAAGCCGAGGGCGACTCATATTGGTTGCTAGCCATGCAAGAGGAGCTCAATCAATTCGAGCACAACCAAGTTTGACATCTTGTTCCTAGGCCCCACGATAGACCAACAATTGGTACTAAGTGGATCTTTAAGAATAAGTTGGATGAGTCAGGTAATGTTGTTAGGAATAAAGTTAGGTTAGTGGCCCAAGGTTACACTCAAGTCGAAGGTATCGATTTTGAGGAAACTTTTGCACCCATAGCACGGCTTGAAGCCATATGGATGACACTTGCATTTACTTCATATAAAGATTTTAAACTTTTTCAAATGGATGTAAAAAGTTCTTTCTTAAATGGATTTATTGAAGAGGAAGTGTATGTTGAACAACCCACCGGGTTTGTTGATCCTACACATTCGGATTTTGTTTTCAAACTAGACAATGCTCTTTATGGTTTAAAATAAGCCCCTAAGGATTGGTATGAAAGACTTTCTTCATTTCTTATTTCAAATGATTTTAATAAAGGAAAAATAGATACTACTTTACCAAACATGTTGAAAATGATATACTTATAGTTCAAATATATGTTGATGATATCATATTTGATTCTACTAATGAAAATCTTTGCAAAGCTTTCGAATCATGCATGAAGGAGGAATTTGAGATGTCTATGATGGGAGAACATAACTACTTCCTTGGTCTCCAAGTCAAGCAAAGGAAGGATGGGATTTTCATCAATCAAGTCAAGCACACGAAGGAACTCAGCAAGAAATTTGGGCTTGAAGGGACTAAGACAAGCAAAACACTCATGGCTACCACCACAATGCTTGACAAGGATGAAAAAGGTATAAATGTAGACATTAAACTCTATCATAGAATAATTGGCAGTTTGTAGTATTTAACGGCTTGTAGGCCGGACATTATATTTTGTGTATGTTTTTGTGCTCGATTTCAATCGTGTCCTAAAGTGTCCCATTTGATTGCGGTAAAACACATTATTAGATACCTTAAGGGCACAATTGAAATGGGTTTGTGATATCCGAAGACCGGACAATTTTCAATGACGAGTTTTTCGGATACTGACTATGCGGGTTGTAGAGTGGATAGGAAGAGTACAAGTGGAACATGTCAATTTCTCGGTAATTGTCTTATTTCTTGGTCTTCCAAGAAATAAAATTCAGTAGCCCTCTCAACCGCCGAGGCGGAGTATGTTGCGGCAGGGGCTTGTTGTGCACAAGTCCTTTGGATGAAACATACTCTCCTTGACTATGATTTGCATTATGACCATATTAAAATATTTTGTGATAATACTAGTACTATTCATATGACTAAAACTGCAAATCAACATAGTAAGACTAAGCACATTGACATTCGATATCACTTTCTTAGAGATCATTTTGAGAAAGGTAATATTGAAATTGATTATGTTTCTACCGATTTTCAACTTGCCGATATTTTTACAAAACCACTAGACTATAATAGATTTTCTTTCATTTGTGGTGAATTGAATATTTATGTTATGGATTCATGAAATTTTCTTTCATTTTTTTACCCTTTTTGATGTATGACAAAAAGGGGGAGAAAAAGTTAGTTTAAAGTTTTGAGTTATTGTTTTTGATACTATTCATTCATGTGTATAGCCATTCATATATATAGCATGATATAGCATGATTTGAGGGGGAGCCTCCAAGCTCCTTTCCTATTTTTTTTGATTAATAACTCATATGTTTTGTCATCATCAAAAAGGGGGAGATTGTTGGCCCAAGGTTACAATCATCCAGTTTTGGAGTTTTGATGACTTTAAAACATATATAGTTATTTATACTAATCATATTTTAGTGTTTAAGTGTGTTTCAGGGTTCTAAGGATTCAAGATGTTTTCTTCCCTAAAGGAAGGTATTTTTGACTCAAGTCGACTCAATTCGGAATCAAGAATTCAAGCTATTCAACAATGCATATGGAAAAGCCCAAATGTAGTCACTTAGAACCATTGTAAGAATTAGTATGTTAAAGATTAAGGTTATGATAAGTTGGCTCAAGAAAACACACACACACATTTTTACTTTCCAAAGAAAATACAAGTTTTGTTGTGTTAGTTGGCTTAGGTACATGTTTTGATTGATATACATGTCTCAAAATATTCCATATTTTTACATCTACTTTAAAACATGTATTTTAACTCCTATAGCATGTTACTCAAATGTCAGAAAATTTAAAAATATTTTCAAAATTCTTCAAAGTTCAAAAATATTTCCAAAATAAATCTGTTTCAGGCCTAACGGTCGACCGGGCGGTCGATCGGATCTATTTCAGGCCAGATTAGTCGACCGGACCGGTCGACCGGGCCTTGTGGCCTTGGCATGCATATCTGTGCACGTTTGCCGGTCGACCGGGCCAGTTGACCGACAGAGCTTGCGGTCGACCGACCTTCGACCGACTGCAAGACCCTTAGTCTCGGATTTTGTAGGTCGACCGGGCCAGTCGACCGACAGTTCAAAAAACTTGTTTTTGTTTAGCTGCGGTCGACTGAGTCCAACGGCTCTTTTGCCATATAGACTGCCAGTCGACCGGCCCGGTCAAGCGCCAGCGCCCCCAATGGCTATTTTTCTTGGAATCTGTTTTCTATTTTGATTTTGATGTTTCTTTCAGCTATCTCTGATTTTCTTGTGGCTATAATCTGACCTATTGACCTAGATTAAATGATGAAATGCATTTAGCAAATCCTTATAAATAGATGTCATTGGTCCCTTGTTGAACACAAGAAAAATCCCAATTTTCTTATGTTTCAAAAGAAAAGAAAAGTTTTCAAGCTTTTATTCTCTAAAGTGCTTTCTTTGGTTAAAGTTTTCAGTTGTTTTCAAGCTCTTCTTACTTCTTTACAACTAAAATTTTTCTCACTTCACTTCTTGAGCCAAAAATCATCTCCACTCTATAAGAAGTTGTGAGAGAGAAGTTGTGGTCTTTTGATCACCAAGTGACTTGTAATTCCTTATGTTAAGATCCTTCTTGTGTAGAGGTTGGATTGGTTGGGTTGGGTACTCCGGTCTTATATAGACCAAGTGTAATCCCCTTGGGTGTAAAGGTTCCGGTGTAGAAATTTCCTTTGCGGATTAGTGGAAATCCTTCACGGTGGTGGAGGCAGGGACGTAGAGCAGTGGCTCGAACCTAGAAACAAATTATTTGCGTTTGCGATTGATTTTCTTATTGCTTTTCATTGCTTTACTTTCCTAACTTGTGATATTGTTTGTTTGCTCTTCATCATTTCAATCATTTCATTGACTTCCATTTTTTGGTCTTTACTTATCTCAGCAAGAAAGCAATTGCTGCGCCTCAACTCATAATCTAGAGGAATCAAAGAGGAGAAGTTCTAGAGCCCTTCACAGGGAATTCGGCTTCAATTTCTTGTTTTGAGTGATTGTTTGCATCATTCATACTTACTTATTTAAAAAGATCACTAGATTAGCATTAAAACCTATTCACCCCCCTCTAGGTGTTTTTCACCTTGGCTCTAGCACTCTTCAATAGTAAATAGAAAATGTAATGAAATAGATACGTGCCTAAATGCAAAGTCTAAATCATTTTTATCATTTACAATCAACTTTTTACTGTTGTGATAGAAATGTATATATAGTGAATCAAACAAGAAAATAAATGCTACAGATATTAAGCTATGCAATTCAGCCAACCTGCAGAAAATACATGTTTATAGTTCACTCAGATTGCCACAGAAATGTAGCAAATTTGAGGGCTTCTGGGCTCTGCTTTCTTGAGCAGAGCCCCGAGCCACTTATATGTCCACTGCAGCAAAAATTCCTCATTGTTAAATCTGTACACCAAAAACAAAGAAGAAGGTTAACCAAAAAAGTAAACTTTAAAGAGAGAATAACTTACCGTCCCTTCCCAGCAACGGCGCCAAAATTTGATTGAGGTTGAACCTGCACATAAAATACAGAATTTCAGAACTTTCAAAATAGTAGTGCAAGGTGCTCAATTCTGCCACAAAAGCAAGTGGCTATACGGGTCATGATCCACAAGGAGGGACTAGTGATGGAAGCTTTTTAGTAAGTTCACTTTTAGGCTACAAAGTATGGTTAAAGTTCTTCTTTAGTTCTTTAAAAGAAAAAGGAAAAATTGAGTTAAAGTTAAATTAGGAAGAAGATGGTAGATTAAGAAGATGGAGAAACTTGAAATGATATGTACAAAGAAATGAAAAAGGAGTGATAAAAGAAGTGGTAGATTGTGGTACTCTAAACTAAAGAATAAAAAGAAAAGAATCTAAAAGTTACTTAACTCCTTTGGCCAAATGCTTACGTTGAATCTTTTTGCAAGGAAGTTACCTTGAAGTGAGGCGATCAACGTATAGCCCATAAGAGTTGATTCCCGTCTCCTCCACATTATATCATCAAGATGTTGCAAGTATGAAGTGATACAAAATGAAACTCAAACTCCATCGTCATGAGCTATCGGTGGCACTCGCAAAGGCAAGGCTCTTTCGATGCTTTAAGACTCAGTTGGATAGCAATTTGGTACCAAAAGAAGAAAAGGAGAGAAGAAGAAGTAGAACAAAAACAAAGTACATACAAAAGGGAAACTATAGATTCGATTTTATAACAATAAGAGAAAAGAAGAAAATCTTACACCGGTGTCACCCTCAGCACAAGCTTCGTTCTCATTCTCCTATGAAACTCTGATCTCCTCTGATTTAAATAAATTAAAACTGAAAATTACATGAATAAAAAAAATAAAAAACTACACTACAAAGAATGAAAAAGTGGACTAAATTCTATCTCTGCATGGTCATCCCCTATACGCTCTGAAAATCCCAGTATTTGTAGGCAAAACCCAACCTATGAGAGTGTATGAAGATAGGGGAGCAAAGGCTCCCCCTAACTCTCTAACAAAGCCGTGGAAACACAGCTTTGGCCACGTTTCGTGGCCAAGGTGTGGCCAGGCGGCCACACCCTGTTAGTGGTACTCCCCGGCTTCGGGATTGATATTTATCTTCAGCTGGATTTGCAGTTTAAGTCCGAGATTTTGACGAAATGACCTTTGATCCTTGGCTTCAACCGATTGATTTGTAGGGATTTGTTCTAACTGGTTTTCAACCAATCTGAACCGGCCTGATCTACCCTGATTAACTTAGTTCGAATTAATTCTGATTTAATTCAGAATTTGATAGGCTTTGGGCTCATTTCTCTTTACTCTCCTTTAGTAATGGGCCTACAAATAAACTAAACAATAATTAGGAAAAAGTCGAGTTTAGTTTATAATAAGTATGAGAATATGATAATGAATGTGCAATATTAGCGACCGATCAGTGACAGTCAATGAATCATTCTCACTTTTTTTATTGTTACTCAAATTAGTTCATCAGTGCTTCTACGTTATTCCTTTCGCTTATTTTCCTTCACTCCAAGGTACATTAATCGACTAAGAGGTAAGTATACTTTTAAATCTTTTCTTTTTTTCTATTAATTTCTTAGTTTTAAAAATGACTTTAAAAACCAATGTTGTTCTTCTTCTCCATTCTTTCATTCTTTTTTTTAACATGGTTTTTCCTTTAACCTAAAACAATTTCAACACCTTCTTTATTCTACCTTCTTTCTTCTAATTCCTTTTTTCTTCAAAAACAATGAAGAATCTTTAACAAATTTCATTGACTTAAAAGAATACCAAAAACGCTTTCATCGCAATCCCTATTTGTGGATCACGACCCGCATAGCAACTTGCTGTAGCGGAGCAACCTTGCACTTCTTAATCTTCATTTCTAAACTACATCTTTTCTGTGCACAGGTCTGACTCGATCATGGGCCACCCATGCCCCCAGTTATCTATAGGGTGCCTGTTCTGAGTAAAAGCTAGCCTGCTGTAGAGTTTGCGATGCTGAGGTTCCTGGGGCGCGTGGTCTCTGCTAAGAGGAATAAGGCCTCAGCGTAGTACTCATAACCTCAATATCTTGAAAAGGTAGGCTCTAAATATTGTCAGACTTTTCTCCATGTGCGACTCTTTAATATTTATTTCTTGCAGAAGAGGAGTAGGATCGGGTTTGATGAGTATGACGAGGAAGAAATGCAGGCCCTATTATCGACTGTGCTCACCTGCCCCATTACAAATGCTGGGCGGTCCCACATGGCAGAGGACACTCGGGTCGGCCCTCCGACCTATTGTCTTTGGAGCGCAAGGGGCTTCTTTGGCACTGAGGCTCACGAGGAGGGTATGAAAATGTTTTTCGAGCCAGTGGATAAGGAAATGGATACCCCAAAGGAGAACACCCTGACTACTGATGCTTCTTGAGGAGGATATTGTAACAATGGTGTCCCCATTAACCCAGTTGTTTCTGGAGCTGGGCCATCGCCTAGGCTCGAGAGCGAGAGCTGCTGAAGCTCTGCTACTAGAGAACGGCGTGAGGGTCCCTGATCCTGCTAGTCCTTCGGGGATCGCTACTCAGTTTCAGTGCGGACCCCCAAGCGGCCCCCCTGAATTCATTATTCGGGTTATTTCTCCAAAGGAGAGACGAAGAAGTAGCTCTATGATATGGAGATTTCTTTAAGGACTGGAGGATCTCAAGGCACTATCCTTGAAGGACCAGCGGTGGCACTTGAAGAACAAGGACTTTAGGGTAAGCCTCACAGTGATTCTTCTTTGACTTGATCTATCATTTGATGTCTAACTCTTTCTTGTTTTAATTTCAAAACGCTTGTGCTCACTTTCGAGCTGTTGGATGCTCATAGAGACATCCTTAAAGAAAAGGATGGCATAATTGTTGGACAGCTCTGGGAGGTGAAGAAGCTTAATGTTGAAGGGACAGACGCGGTTGATAAGATCACTCGGCTCCAAGCTAACCTAAGATTATGTGGCACCGGTCTAGCAAGGTCAGGAGATAGAGCTGGAGTGGCTTCGGGGAGAGTTGAAGGAGAGGGAGGCTCTACTAAAGCAGCTGTTCGAGGCCGGTGTAACACCCCGTTCTTAGAATACGTACTTAGATACACGTTTTAATTTTTCGATCATATTTTTAATATTCTATCCGTATTTATTTTTGATTTGTGTTTTGTTATGTTTTGGTTTAAATTGGATCCAGATTATCGGACCTAAATTCAGCTCGAGCCTGAACCGAAGATTCGATCCCAGGGAACCGCTCGATTTGATCTTTTTGGAGTCAGATTAAACCAATTTTAGTATCAAACATCGTTTTTCAAAATTTTAAATTTACCATGATTTTTTGAAATTTTCTGAATTATTCTACAAAATCTTCAAAATCGACATCGATCGGTATCACTTGTCGATTCCTAAATTTTAATTTATAAATGGAGTTGAATTTCTAAAATTTGCAATTATATTATTTTTTTAGGATCACATTTTCTACTTTACTGCATTTTTGGAGATTTTTCTAAATTTATCAAAACTCCACAGGATTTGGTGTCGGTCGGTGTCACTGGCAGATTTCAGGATATTTAATTTGAAAATAGGATTGAATTTATGAAAACCAATTTCATATTGTTCCTCCTAGGAATGTTTCTACCTCTAGGAATTCTTGGGAATTTTTTAGATTTTTTTTGAATTTTACACTATTATAATAAATAATCTTATTAAAGGATTTCTCGCTCATTTTTCCATTACCTGGGCTTGCCACGTGGCGCATCCCCACCCACAAAATATCTAACTAAAAAATATCTCTCTCCTCCTCTCACTCTCTCTCTCTCTCTCTCTCCTCTATTTCCCTTTTTTCTCTCCTTCTCTCTTTCTTTTGCCTGGGAACACCGCCACCGCCGCCGCCTAGCCAGTGCCACCATTGTGCCGCCCGACGCCAGCGACCACGCCTGCGATGGTGACCATTTCCTCAGGTCGATCCCCCTCTCTCTCCTCTTTTTCTCCCTCTCTCTTCCTTTCTCTTTCTTTCTCTTTCTCTTTCTCTCTTCTCTCTCCCTCTTTCTCGAGATCCGCCGCTCCCCTTGGGCCACGCCACGGTCACCGTAGCACTGCCCCTCCTGACCACCCAAGTTCTACCAAACCCCAAGCTCAGATCTCCTACTCTTTTTCTCTCTCTTCTCCTCTCTTCTCCCCTCTCTTTTTTCTCTCTCTTCTCCCCTTTCCTTTCTCTCTCCGATCTGGGCATCCTCTTGCCGAACCACCACTGGCCGGCGCTAGCACCAATGACAGCCATCTCCCTATCTTCTCTTGCTCTCTTTTACCCCTGGTCCCTATCTCTTTCTCACCCGTAGATCTCTCTCCTCCCCTAGATCTTGTTGGCCCAAAGGCCATTTAGCCCTATATCTTGTTGGATATTTTGATGATAACAAACCATATTTAGTTATGTATTTAACAATTTTGTTTAAAAGTATTTCAGGTAAAACAGGTTGATTTGACGGCTCCGATATCAAGACTCACAAGTTTGGACGCCGTTTAAAGATGTGCATTCCCAAGCTAAGCACATTAGGAAGCTTCGGGATCAAGACATGAAGAAAAGACCAAGTCAAGATCAAGACAATGAAAAAGTCCAAGATTTGTAATTTTGCTTTTCTTTTAGAATCTTTGTCAAAACCTAGATGTTAGAAGTAGAATTATGGGATTGTCACTCACACACACACTTTAGTTTGATTCATGGCTTCAAAAATAATTTCGATTTCCTACTTAGTTTTATAGGTAACATGTTTGGAAATTTGTTTTTAGAAACTTTAAGTTTTTGGAAAAACCAACTTTTAGAAAAACAAGTTTTTATCAAGAGAAACTTTATCAAAATGTTTTAACATGTTAGGGTAGTGACATATGGTCATACTCCTATTTTTACAATGTCCAAAACCCCAAACCACAAGACCAAAACCAAAAACCCTAGTTCTGGTTTTCTACAGTTCTGATTTTTCAGAACTGACAGGAGCCGGTCGACCGTCCGGGTCGACCGACGTACACGCTGTGCATGTGTGTACGTCGGCCGACCGCTCCGGTCGACCGGGGCACTTACAGTGCTCTCTGTTTGTTCGGGTCGACCGGGGCGGTCGACCGCTGTCCCCCAACGGTCAGAAATATGATTGTTGGCGGTCGACCGGCCCGGTCGACCGGCAGCTGTCAAAAATTCTGACAGACTCCAACAGCTCTATTTTCTGACAGATTTTGTTGGGATCTCACCCCAACGAATCTCTCCAGCCTTTTTGCCCTGTTTCTCATCCCCTATATATAGGAGGTCATTTCAACTTGATAAGACAACAATTTTTACAAGATTTGACAAGAGATTTTCATAAGTTTTTTAAGCCTTTCATTTGAGAAAAGATTTTCAAAGCCAAAATTTCCATACCCCCTTTTTGAAGCCTTTACCTCTACTTCACTCTAGATATTTGCACTACACAATCCCAAATTCTACATCAACATATTGGTTCTAGGATTGTACTAAGTGAGCGATTTTTCGATCAAGTGTGATCATTTTCTTCTTGTGTGAAGTTGTAGAGGCATCGGCCTCAAGGCGAGCTAGTGTGCTCCGGGTGGTGTTGCGGCATCACAAGTGATAGGACAAGTGTGTCCTTGTATTGGAGATCCAGTGGGATCAACAATAGTGGAAATCCTTCAAGTGTGAAAGCGGCGACGTAGAGCGTGGCTCGAACCTCGGAAACATATACTTGTGTTTGCGTTTGCTCGAATTTTCTCTAAACTCAAACTCCTTTATTTCTTGCAATACTATTTTGTTTATTATTGCTTATCCTTTATTTTGTGCAATTTGTTAGTAGAATTTTTTAATTCCGCATTGTTGCCATATTTCATATAGCCATCACCTATTCACCCCCCCTCTAGGTGATTTCAATTGGTATCAGAGCCTAACCCTACAATTTGGTTTAACCACCTTAGGGAGATCCTTGTCATTGGCTAAATTATTTGTTGCATTTTTCATATATTGTGCACTTTACTCATTTCCCATGGCATCACTTGACTTTTCTAGCATCAAGTCCCCACCAAAGTTTGATGGCTTGAACTTTCCCATATGGAAGGTCAAGATGAACCTCTTCCTTAAGTCCCTAGGAGTTAGGGTTGCTAGGTCCATTACAAAAGAATTTATAGTACCCCTCACTGATGAGAGCTCATGGTCCGAGGACACCTCCAAGGATTATGAAGCTAATGCTAGAGCACAATATGCCTTGACCCAAGCCTTAAATTAGGATGACTTATCACGCATCATAAATTGCAAATCCGCATTTGAAGTTTGGAATATTTTAATTATGACTCATGAAGGAACGTCACAAGTCAAAAGATCTAAGATTGACTTGTTGCGTTCTCAATATGAGAACTTTTATATGTTTGATAATGAGAGCATTGATGACATGCTCACGCATTTCACCAAGATTACTAATGCTTTATCTTCTTTAGGTGACGCAATCGATAATGACCAAAAGATTCGGAAGGTCATTCGGGCTCTTCCCAAATCTTGGGAAGTGAAGGCAACTACCCTCAAGGAGCTCAACGATCGGGAGGAGATGGACTTCTTCGGCTTTATTGGAAATCTCAAAACACATGAGATGGAAATGAAGGTTAGAGAAGAGAGGGAGGCGCCCAAGAAGAAAGCGCTCGCCTTCAAAGCCACTCCAACCATTCTTGAAGAGGATGACTCATCGGAGGATTGCGATGAGGACTTCGCCATGCTCATCCGGAAGGTGGGCAAGATGTTCTACAAGAAGGGGAGGCAAAGTAACTTCCGAAGAGGGAGACCTCAAGGAAGGTATGAAAAGAAAAGAGAAGAACCCGGTCCTTGCTTCCATTGCAAGAAGATCGGACATCTTATCGCCGATTGCCCCGCACTTCAAGCAACCACCTCCAAGAATGCCCCAAAGAAGAAAAAGGCTATGGTAGCAACATGGGATGACACGGAGTCGGAATTCGAGGAGGAAAACGACGCCGCACACATGTGCTTCATGGCACATGGGGAGGATACATCAAAGGTAACAAACGAAAACTCAATAGATGATGATGAGCTAACTATGGTGAATTAGCCAATTTTTTCAAGAACTTCAACATAGGTATGAGATTTCTCAATCTCATAATAAAAAATTAAAAAGGGAAAATGAGTCTTTAAAAGATAAAATTAATGTTATTGAAAAAGAGAAAAATGATTTATTAAATGCTTTTAAGAAAGTAAAAATTGATTTTGAAAATCATAAGTTAGCTTGTAAGGGAAAAACCCCCATTATTTCTTGTAATAAAAATGATTTTGTGGAAATGCAAAAACGAGTTGATATTTTAGATTCAACTCTTAAAAAGTGTGCTTTTGATTTAAATAAGTTTGCATCTAGATTTCCCAAGGGAGTAACCCAAGGGAAACACACTCATCATGCACATGCACGGAAACATGCACACTCACACAAGCATGCATTTATGTATGGTAGTGGTAGAATTTACATATGCACGCATTGTGGCCGCAAAGGCCATTTAGAAAAATTTTGTTTTGGTAAACATAATGTAAACAATAAATATGTTTGGGTTCGTCTCGGTACTAATCCTAAAGGACCCAAAAAGATATGGGTACCAAAAGACCCTCCAAATTTAAATGATACAGGTGGATCTTCACCCTCCAAGACTTAGGAGGAGACGGTGCCCGGGTGGTGGATGCAACTAAGCTCAAAGAACACATCGCATTTGCATCGCTGTCATGGAGGCACCTATTTTGGAGATTGCCCATGCTTGGTAACTTCTCCATTTAAAAGTTTTTGTTTGGTTATTTATATACACATGTATAGGATTGTTAGTTTACTTTTATGATACATTGATATATGCTAGTGTAAACTTACATCCCTATCATGATTGTGTATATACCATGTTTTAATATCTTGTCTTTTATACCATGTCCATTGTATGTCTACATGCCATGCCTAGACTAGCTTATTTATATATAAACATTGTATTTTCAAAACTAGAAATAAAATTTTGTAAAAATTTCATATTCAAGCAAATACATTAAAGATGGCAATTGCGCACCTCAACTCATTCAAGAGGAATCAAGAGGATGAAGTTCAGAACCTTTCACCGGGTATTCGGCTTCAACATCTCTAAAACTTTGTTTTTGTATGAAAATTAAATAAAATGTTTTGTGTGAATTTTTGGATGATATGACAATCTAATGAAGATTTAAAAACATTGTTGTATTCCTGCATGTTACATATATCCTACTTTATTTATTAAATATTTACGTTTAAATTTTTTTTTTGGAGCTCTTTCTGTTCACTGTTTTTTGGGCAAAGCCGGCCGACTGGCCCTATCCCCGGTCGACCGCCATTGCCTGAAAGAGAACAAATTTTTGCTCTCTGTTACCGGTCGACCGGTACGGTCGACCGCTCTGAGTTACAGAGCTCTCGGGTTTTTCGGGTTGACCGGCCCGGTCGACCGTGCATCGATTTCAGCCCCAAATCTGCTATTTATTTCACTCTCTCTCACTTCTCTCATAACCCAACCGGCGATCCCCTTTCTCCCTTTTCTCCAAAAATTTCCTACACTCAAAATCTTTCAAATTCCTTCAAAACCCAAGTTGGATCCACTCTTTGTGGGATAGATCTTCAGTCTCAGGGCTTCCTCACCATCAGAATTTCAGAGATTTCAAGATCTAGGGTTAGGGTTTCTCTCATCCGGGTAAAAATCTTTCTTTTGTTCAAATCTTCCTTTCTAGCCTTAAGAATCTAATTCTCTATCAAAGATCTCTAGGTTTATTTTTGTTTAGATCAAGCCATATCCATCTACCCTAAAAATCAACTAAAAATCACTCATTTCACCAAAAATGTCTAAGAGATCCAGGTCTGAGAAGGGAAAAAGTATAGTTCCCTCATCTTCCACCACTACTAAACCTAAAAGACCCTTTGTTAATGAGCTTGCTGAAAACCGATATATCATACTTTCTGAAAAAGCTATTATTTCAGGGAGATGTGTGATTCTAAAAGACTTTGAACATCTCCATATCCCTCGTATCATGAAAAGAAATTCCTTGGATAAATTCATGGCCATTAGGGAACATGTGTACCCCTCATTAGTGCATTACTTCTATGCAAATTTTGCTTTTGAGGGAAATAGAGTGAGATCTCGTGTTCTTGGGAAGGATATTGACATTCCCCTATCCTAATTTGCTGATATTCTGCATCTCTCCTATGGAGGAGTTGATGTTTACACCTTTGATCTCCAAGATTTTGAATATCCGGACGGTGAGTCTGCGCTCACCGCTTCCTCCTTGATTCACGGGAATGACAATCCCGGTTTGGTTAGGAATGAGGAAGTGAACAAGTTCACGTTCACCGCCCAAGTCCTAACCAAATTTGTTTTCTATAACATTTTACCCAAGTCCGGTGAGTATAGCAATGCTAGAGGTCCTGTTCCATTGATCATCTATTGCCTTCTGAAAGGCATTAAGATAAATTTTCCACATCTCATTGCTTCTCACGTGGCCTCTGATCAGATCCGCATGTCCGGTAGGCATTTGCCTTATGGCATGCTCATATCCTATCTTCTCAAACATTTAGGATTTGATCTTTCTTCGGAGACTCCCTCCGAACCCTCTGTGAACCTGGACTGCACCCTTTTGAAGAGGATGCAGGCTCAGATTCATCGAGCCCCTCCTGAGCAGCCCCCTCCAGTTCCAGGACCTGGATCTTCATCTGCCCCAGGGTCTTCTTCGGCCCCAGGGATTTCCTCTGCTCCCGGTCCATCTTTATCTCCTGAGTTCCAGTCCTTTATTTCTTCTGAGATTCGCTCTCAGATCCAGGAGCATCAGTCTTGGATCGAGCAGCGAGACGTAGCTTTTCGTGCGGATATGGAGCAGCGAGATGCAGCCCTTCGTGCGGAGATGGACTCGCGCTTCCAGGGTATTCGCAATGACATGTCTTACTTTGCGAACGCCATGAGATTTGTGGACTCGCAGTTTGAGACACTATTTGCGAAATTCGATATGCTTGGTCCAGATCCCACGTCCATTGCTCGTCCTCTTCCATCCTCCGGCCCTCCATTTCCTGCCAGAGACCCTACTGCTGTTCCACCTCCACAGCCAGGCATTGCTGGCATCGATCCAGAGGAGGCAGATCATGATGATGATGATGATGATGATGATGATGATGATGAGACGATGGCAGAGGGTGACACTGAGGAGAGTTCGTCTGAGGAAGGCGATGCTGAGGAGAGTTCTTCTGAGGATGATGCTGCTGGTGGTACTGAGTGACCTGCCCCTTTTGATGATGTCAAAAAGGGGGAGAGTTATTTGTTGAGAGAGACTCCATATTTTGTGTACTTATATTTTGTAGTATTTTCTGTTGTTGGACATTTTGTGTACTTATATTTTGTAGTATTTTCTGTTGTTGGACATCTTTATTTATGTTTGTGTGGACATGTACTTGTTTATGTTGGTTATGCTTTGTGGACATGTGTTTCATTTCCATTTTATGACATGAGTATTTTTTTTTTAGCATGACATGAGTATTTTTATCTAGCATGGATATATGTGTTGTGGATTATGTTGTGGATTATCACCCACCATATTTTTGAGATTTGTCTATGCCTGAGTATGATTTTTTTTATATGCATGTGTTGAGGGGGAGCTTCATTTGAAGTCTCTACCCAAAATATTTGTAATAACTATATATGTTTTGTCATCATCAAAAAGGGGGAGATTGTTGGCCCAAAGGCCATTTAGCCCTATATCTTGTTGGATATTTTGATGATAACAAACCATATTTAGTTATGTATTTAACAATTTTGTTTAAAAGTATTTCAGGTAAAACAGGTTGATTTGACGGCTCCGATATCAAGACTCACAAGTTTGGACGCCGCTTAAAGATGTGCATTCTCAAGCTAAGCACATTAGGAAGCTTCGGGATCAAGACATGAAGAAAAGACCAAGTCAAGATCAAGACAATGAAAAAATCCAAGATTTGTAATTTTGCTTTTCTTTTAGAATCTTTGTCAAAACCTAGATGTTAGAAGTAGAATTATGGGATTGTCACTCACACACACACTTTAGTTTGATTCATGGCTTCAAAAACAATTTCGATTTCCTACTTAGTTTTATAGGTAACATGTTTGGAAATTTGTTTTTAGAAACTTTAAGTTTTTGGAAAAACCAACTTTTAGAAAAACAAGTTTTTATCAAGAGAAACTTTATCAAAATGTTTTAACATGTTAGGGTAGTGACATATGGTCATACTCCTATTTTTACAATGTCCAAAACCCCAAACCACAAGACCAAAACCAAAAACCCTAGTTCTGGTTTTCTGCAGTTCTGATTTTTCAGAACTGACAGGAGCCGGTCGACCGTCCGGGTCGACCGACGTACACACTGTGCATGTGTGTACGTCGGCCGACCGCTCCGGTCGACCGGGGCACTAACAGTGCTCTCTGTTTGTTCGGGTCGACCGGGGCGGTCGACCGCTGTCCCCCAACGGTCAGAAATATGACCGTTGGCGGTCGACCGGCCCGGTCGACCGGCAGCTGTCAGAAATTCTGACAGACTCCAACAGCTCTATTTTCTGACAGATTTTGTTGGGATCTCACCCCAACGAATCTCTCCAGCCTTTTTGCCCTGTTTCTCATCCCCTATATATAGGAGGTCATTTCAACTTGATAAGACAACAATTTTTACAAGATTTGAGAAGAGATTTTCATAAGTTTTTCAAGCCTTTCATTTGAGAAAAGATTTTCAAAGCCAAAATTTCCATACCCCCTTTTTGAAGCCTTTACCTCTACTTCACTCTAGATATTTGCACTACAAAATCCCAAATTCTACATCTACATATTGGTTATAGGATTGTGCTAAGTGAGCGATTTTTCGATCAAGTGTGATCATTTTCTTCTTGTGTGAAGTTGTAGAGGCATCGGCCTCAAGGCGAGCTAGTGTGCTCCGGGTGGTGTTGCGGCATCACAAGTGATAGGACAAGTGTGTCCTTGTATTGGAGATCCGGTGGGATCAACAATAGTGGAAATCCTTCAAGTGTGAAGGCGGGGACGTAGAGCGTGGCTCGAACCTCGGAAACATATACTTGTGTTTGCGTTTGCTCGAATTTTCTCTAAACTCAAACTCCTTTATTTCTTACAATACTATTTTGTTTATTATTGCTTATCCTTTATTTTGTGCAATTTGTTAGTAGAAATTTTTAATTCCGCATTGTTGCCATATTTCATATAGCCATCACCTATTCACCCCCCCTCTAGGTGATTTCAGATCCCTCTCTCTTTCCTTTTCTATCTTTCTTTTGTTTCTCTCACCTTCTTTTCTCTCTTCTCCCTCACACTCTCTCTTTTGTAGACTGCTGGTGACTAGAGCCACCGCAGGCCACCACTGGCCGGCCAGGGCTACGCGACCCTTTCTCCTCTTCCTCCTTTTTCTCTCAGTCTCTCTCTCCTACAACTCTCTCTTCTTTCTCTCTCTAAATCTCTCTCCCTCTATCCTGGTAAGGGTAGGTGGAGCCCATGCATGCGTATTTGGATGTTTTGGGATTTTACGGTATTTTTGAAGATTTAGGCGAGTGTTCTTGACTCATTTATTGTGTTTTCCCGCTTCGACGGGTAATTTGTATTATGTGGGATGTGTAATATAGTAGTGTATTGGTGGAATTATAACTGTATCGTGGACATGTAGATTTGTACTAGTGTTGTGTATTGTATCGATGTCGGAGTGTACATGTATACTGTGGATACGCGTATTTGTATCAGTGTGATGAATGCTTGTAGTATTATAGTGTTATAACTATACATGTACACTACCTGTGACGTGTTCTTCTACTGCTTTATTATCATGCATGGCCGACCCTTTGTAGTCGTTAGCCTCCGGGCTTCACCACTCCACGAGTAGTCAAGTTATCACTATGTTTATACATGTGCTTGTGTGTGCTAACGTTATTTTATGTAGGTACCTACTTGACCTTCTGTCCCTATTAGCCACCAGATTTCTGCCCACTTTCAGGGTTGGCTACCCGATAGGTTTCACCCCTTGCACTCTTGGGGTTTTGTTGTAGCTACCGAAAGTACGATTAGACTTTATAATCTTCTTACAACCCTTTGGGCGTACAAACCGTCAGGTCTTTCGGCCCCACCTAGTAGGCGAGCCTAGCGCTCAGCGCTTTACCGCTAACTATGTCTGAGTGTAGTTACTTCATGGGCGTTACTTCATCACAGGTAATGCGGAGTGGTTTACACACCACCACACGCGTGTGTTAGTGAGCAATAACCACTCCGAGCGTGATAGCCTTTAGCGATGTGCGCTATCTTCACTCCAGTCTTGTTTAGTTTTGCTTGATCGTTCACTTGTCTACTCGCTGACTTTATTTCTATCTTGCTTAGCCTCTTGGTTTCACTACTCTATTGATAGCTTAGTTGTTATTTGTCACTATGTTTACATGCATGTATTTTGTACCAATACCTCGTCAAGTACCTGAAATCACCCGGGGGGGTGAATAGGTGAAATGCTAATCAATGCATAATTTAAAAATGAGATGATGCAACGATCACTCAAAGCAAGATTAGAAGCCGGATACCCAGTGAAGGGCTCTGAACTCCTTCCTCATGATTCCTCTAAACAAGAGTTTGAGGTGCGTAATGCAATCTTATTATGAGAGTATAGATCAACAATATAAAGAATGAATGGATAGAAAGTAAACAACACAAGTAAACCAATCGTAGACACGGAGATTTGTTTTGAGGTTCGAGCACCCAGCTCTGTGTCCCCGCCTTCACCCAGAAGGATTTCAGATCCATTAGAATTTTCATGAAGGATTACAATCACTAGGGAGTACCCAACTCCTCAATCACACTCCTCTAGTCTAGAGGAAGTATAGCCACAAGTACAATAATCACTTGGTGACCAAAAGACCACAAACTCTCTTTTAAAAAATTTTTCTTTACAAAACCCTAGAGAATAATATGTAGGATTGAAGCTCAAGGTTTGTAAATGAAAATAAAACAAAGTAGAAAAGAGATTTGATTCAAAAACTTCAGAAATAAATCAGAGATTAGTGCACAAAAACTGAGAGTAAAAACTTCTTTTAAGAATACTCAAACTTTGAATTCTTTACAAATGTTGTTGTAATTCTCCTCAACCCCAACCACCCCTATTTATAGGATTTAGGTAGGGATTAAAGGGTAAATGTTTAGTTTGACTAATCAGGAAGAATATGACCAAAAATCAGCCTAAAATCACGTTTTAAAACATGCTTAAAAAACTAGCCATTTGGCAAAAAACCAATCACAGTCGACCAGCCGGTCGACCGGTTTTCAAAAATTTCTGACCGTTGGCTGACTTCGGTTGACCGCCCGGTCGACCGTCCCAAATAGAGAGTTTGGGTCAGTCAGTCGGTCGACCGCTTGGTCGACCGTCATAGGATCTGGTCGACCGTCTGGTCGACCATGGAACATGCGTACATGCAAACCCCATGGGTCAGAACTGCGATCGACCGACAGCGCGGTCGACCGAGCTGACCTGTAACAGAGCCGGTCGACCCCTCGGTCGGCCGCAACAAGTTAGAAGTGAAATCTTAGATAGAAATGATTTGAAGATATGTTTATATTTAAAAGGATTTTTGTAAAGGCTTTGTAAAATATAATAGGCTAAGTATATGCATACTGAAATAGAACTTTAAAGTATTTTAAACAAGAATCAAAAATAATCTTTTGAAAATACGTGCAATTTTGTGTGTAGGACATTTTGAGCTTCAATACTATATACTATTCTTTAACAAACTAACAACATAAAGATCTATAGGAAGGCTTTTCTGAACCACGTTGCTTAGCTAGAGTTTCCTCTCCTATGAGTGAGTCCTCTTGCGCCATCAACCTTGCAACATGCTTTAGAATACTTGAGCCACCAAAACTTGTACAAACCTGAAATTCATTCTTAATATCTCTATTAGTACCAAATAGCTTTTATATGGTTTGTTATCATCAAAAGGTATAAAATGGAGAGTGTAACCTTTGGGCCAACAATCTCGCCCTTTTTGATGATGACAAAACATATAAGTTATAACACAATATATAGAAGGGAGGTAAAATCTCCCCCTCAAATAATGCTATATTAAACAAGTATACTAAACTAAAGCATGAAATCACAATGAAAGAATAAAAAAACTTATTATTTGATAAACATGAAAACAAAGAATAAACAATGAAAACATATTCTTTGATATAAAACAAACTTATTATTTGAGAACAAAACAAAAACATAAACATACATTATAAAGGCAAACATATTTCTCCCCCTTTTTGTCATACATCAAAAAGGGATATATTCTTTAGTCAATAACACAAACATTTAGTTCACCACATATAAAGGAAAATCTATTGAAATCAAGTGGTTTAGTGAAAATATCGGCAAGTTGAAAATCATTAGAAATATAATCAATATCAATATCACCTTTCTCAAAATGATCTCTAAGAAAGTGATATCTAATCTCTATGTGCTTGGTCTTAATATGTTAATTTGCATTCTTAGTTATATGAATTGTACTAGTATTATCACAAAATATTTTAATATGGTCATAATGCAAATCATAATCAAGGAGAGTATGTTTCATCCAAAGGACTTGAGCACAACATGCCCCAGCCGCAACATACTCCGCCTCGGCAGTTAAGAGGGCTACCGAATTTTGTTTCTTGGAAGACCATGAAGCAATACAATTACTAAGAAATTGACATTTTTCACTAGTACTCTTCCTATCCACTCTACAACCCGCATAGTCGGCATCTGATCGTACACATATTTTGCATTCTTTTCATTACACTCCTACATTTATCGTGTAATAAATCTGCTAATTTCTTTGTCTTAAATGTCTATTTTGTAGAAGATAATAATGAAGAGAAAGATGATTAAACCAAACAAATACCGATTAAAATTAGATTTAACTGGATCTATTTGGTTAGCTGGGGATGATCCCAGATCTAGTTAGAACAAATCAATGATTTGGGCAAATGTTTAGCTGAAGATTAGAGCAAATCAGAAAGATAACACCAAATGAAAACTAGTAAAATTCAGATTTCTATAAATCTATTTTGGTTAGCTAAAGATCAACCGAGGATAATATCTGTAGCATTTATTTCTTTGTTTGTCTCACTGTATTTACTTTCTAACCTCAATAGTAAAATGATGATTGTAAATGCTAAAAATTGATTTAGACTTTGTATTTAGGCACGTGTCTATTTCATTACATTTTCTTTTTACTTTTGAAGAGTGCTAGAGCAAAGGTACGTGTGCATAGCATCTAGTATAAGAACACTTTTGGATTGTTTACATTGCTTAAGTGTTGCTTTTCTTGTACATTGCACTAAATTGATCTAAGGGCTTGTCCTATAAACAAGATAAGGTGGGGAAGTCATTACCCTCCCTTAGCCCACAAACAATCTCGTCACTCACTAACCCAAGCCTAACTAAAAATGAGTAGACGTTGGCCCTAGGGACATCTCGAACTCAATTAGGAAATTATCCTAAGGGAGAAAGGTGTTAGAATTTGACTCCTGCAAAATCAGTATCTAGGAAGGAGATTAAGGGCCGAAAGCCCGAAGGTTGGTGGTTACTTAATTAAGGAACGTCTTTGACGAATAACCTCCCACCAATATTGCCCTGACCTGGCTGATTAGCTTGTGGTCAAAGTCTGCATTATACCTCCCGTGGAAAGTCTAACCAGTTAGAAGTCGTCTAGGTCATAGGTCTACCCTAACTTACTTTAGAATTTTTTTTCTTTTTATTTGTTTGCTTATTTGTTTGTTTTTTTCCTTTGTTTGTATTTTATTGTGTGATATGGCTTATAATAACAATTTTTCCAATTTTAATAGTAATCCATATTACACACCAACCTCTTTTTCGGATATTACCAACCAGGCATATCATAACTTTAACCAACATAGTGTGCCGGATTGGTCTTATCTGAATCAATATAACCCATGCCCCCAATCTTATAACCATAATTTCCAGAATAATTTCAACTCTTCACAGAGTCAGTGGGGATTCACCTCCCCTGAGTCCAATTTTCAACCAACTTGTCCTCCTTATCCACCTTATCCATAATATTTTCAAGATTCATACTCAGTTCCACTACTCCAAAATAGAAAACCATCAATTTTGAAAATGAGTATGTGTGAGTCCAAACAACAATCACAAAATCTGATGGACTCCCAATTTTATCACCAATTCCAAAACAGCACTTCATCTTTTCACGACCAATCGCAACAAAACGATGAACCTATCAACTATGAAAAGATGCTTGAAGCCATGACTCAGGCTCAAAACGCTCGTAATCATGACATAGATATGATGGTCCAAACTCTACGTTCTCACCGTTTGGCCAGTTTTGATGTCGTTAACTATTCTGTTAGAGCTGAAGAGTCATGTTGTTTTGAAAAATAAGATTCCATTTCAGAACAATCATTTGAACTTGCTCAAACTCCAAATTTTAAAAATGACATTGACAGTTTGGCAAGTTATCCGTTTCCTAAAATTGAATTTGAGAATGAATATGATCATGAACCTTAACTTAGTGATTCAATTCTACTTCCTGATTCAATTATGACTCCGGTGTCTTCACTTGATTTCAATCTTTTTCCGAGTCAACATTTGATCCTGTGCCAATTCATAATGAAATTAATCGTCCATCTTTGATGATCATTTTATTGAACTTGACCAATTTCATACTTTTGAAAGTCCCATTGACAAATTGGCAAGTTCTCATTTTTTTTGAAATTGAACTCGATGAGAAATGTGACCTAGATTCTCAAATTTGTGATCCAGTTCAAATTTTCGAATCAATATTGACTCCTGTTTTGTTACCCGATTTGAGTAATATTTTACAATTTTGATTTTCACACCTGTCAATCTTGAACTTGAATCACCAATATTAAGTCACATTCCATTGTGGGAAAATGAACGTGGACTTGAGATTTAACTTCTTGATTTGGACTTACTTCCCGAACCAATCTCGACTCCTGAATCTTTACTTGACTCAAGTCACTTTCCTAAGTCGGTATTAGTTCCCGTACTTTCTAAGTCCAAGTCAATCATTATATCTTTTCACACTCCATTTTGGGACAAGGCGGTTGACAAAATTGACTCTGAAATTAATAATGGAATTTGAAAATTAGATGGGGTCAAATATTTAATAAAAATCATTCATGTATATATCATTTTAGTAGGTTATATTAGAGAAATTTCTGGTGGGTTCCTTCAAACTCCACGAAAAGTCGATTGGGCCGCATTTCATGGACCAATCAGACCACCACCGGAACCACCACCTTAAGGCAGTATTTTCCATCCCTGTCTTCTTTTTCATGCATCTATGCATTAATTCATACATTGAGGACAATGCATTAGATAGGTATGGGGGAGGGTTCTAACATAACTTAGGTTTTTCTTTTTATTTAAAAAAATATTAACATTTTTCTTTACTTTTAAAAACTTTTGAAAATAGAAACAATATTTTGACATAGTTTTTGTAAGAAATTAAGTCAATTTTAAGGAATAGGAAAATCAAATTTAGGATTTCTCAAACTTGGTCAAAATATGATTATTTGTTTGATTTTTAGGATTAGGAAGATAATTTGTTAAAGTAATTTATTCTTGATCTTTACCTTGATGAAATATGCACACTTTATACACTTATACACTTAGGGTTCAAAAACAAAGACTCTTATGCCTTATAAACAAAAAAAAAATTATATAAAAAAGTTGAACAAATCTAATTATTGATTAGCTAGGTACTTTGACCTAAGCAAGCCTTAGTATTTATGCGAAAGATGATTAGATAAGTTTAAAAAAAACTATATATAAAAATCCTCTGATTAAGCTGGGTATTTGTGCCTAATAAAGCATAAGTATTCACGCCTAAAAGTGGTTCATATAATAAAATCCTTAGTTTTGTGCTCATGTTTGCTTGAGTCCTTAAGTCCTTGGGGTGTTTTCTCACCCAGAGCCCTAAGACCGTTTGGTTTGGGAGTCATCGATTAAAGGCTCGTTACATGAGAAGATTAGAAAGCCTAATAGAACTAAGAAATAATACCACCAAATATATATATATATATATATATATATATATATATATATATATATATATAAGGCATAAGAGTTAGAGTTAAAGAACCCTTAGTCAAAATTTTCACGATCACAAGGTGCATATGACTTAGGGTAAAGTAATAGACTAGCTGAGATGTACAATTTGACTCCTTACTTTGATTGATAACAAATTTTTTGAATAGTGACTAAGTTTAGGAATGAAAAATTCAGTTTTTCTATAACTTATAGATTACTTAAATCTTACAATTATATTTCAAATATTTTTCTCTTTTAAAATGCTTTTCAAAAATACTAATTCTTTATTTCTCTTTCTTTATGGATTTTGTGGGTGCAATCCACTGAAAACCCTCACGAGGCAAAACTCATCCTCTAGGAGAAATCTTGAGGTTTAACGGCTTGTTGCACAAGCTCAGTGCAATCGTGTGACCTGGAAAGTGGTCTAATAATCTTTGGTTTAGTTTTGTTGTTTTGCTCGAGGACGAGCAAAAGATAGGTGTGGGGGTGTGATCGTACATATATTTTGCATTCTTTTTGTTACACTCCTACATTTATCGTGTAATAAATCTGTTAATTTCTTTGTCTTAAATGTCTATTTTGTAGAAGATAATAATGAAGAGAAAGAGGATTAAACCAAATAAATACCAGTTAAAATCAGCATCCGAAAAACTCGTCATTGAGAATTGTCTGGTCTTCGGATACCATAAACCCATTCCTATAGTGCCCTTAAGCTATCGAATAATGCGTTTTACCGCAATCAAGTGGGATTCTTTAGGACAAGTTTGGAATCTAGCGCAAAGACACACACTAAACAAATGTCCGGCCTACTAGCCGTTAAATACAATAAACTACCAATCATGCTTCTATATAATCTTATGTCTACAACCTTACCTTGGTCATCCTTGTCAAGCTTAGTTGTGGTAGCCATGGGAGTGTTGCAAGTTTTTGAGTCTTTAAGTCCAAACTTTTTGATGAGTTCCTCAGTGTACTTGAATTAACTAATGAAGATCCCATCACTCCTTTGCTTGATTTGGAGTCCAAGAAAATAATTCAATTCACCCATCAAAGACACCTCAAATTCATGTTGCATACATGATTCAAACTCCTTGCAAAGTAATTCATTAGTAGAACCAAAGATTATATCATCAACATATATTTGTACAATAAGGATGTCACTACCAACATGTTTAGTAAATAATGTGGTGTCTACTTTACCCTTAACAAAATTATTTGATAGAAGAAAAGTAGAAAGTCTTTTATACCAACCTCTTGGAGCTTGTTTTAAACCATACAATGCTTTATCTAGTTTGAAAATAAAATTTGGATGTATATGATCAACAAAACCAGGAGGTTGTTCAACATATACTTCCTCTTCAATAAAGCCATTTAAAAATGCACTTTTTACATCCATTTGAAAAAGTTTAAAATTTTTATAGGATGCATAAGCTAGTGTGATCCGTATGGCTTCTAGCCATGCTACGGGTACAAAGGTCTCCTCAAAGTCGATTTCTTCACCTTGGGTGTAACCTTGGGCCACTAACCTAGCCTTATTCCTAACAACATTTCCTGACTAATCCAACTTGTTCCTAAAAATCCACTTAGTACTAATTGTTGGTCTATCATGGGGTCTAGGAATAAGATGTCAAACTTGGTTGTGCTCAAATTGATTAAGTTCTTCTTGTATAGTAAGCAACCAATATGAGTCACCCGTGGTGTCGAGGATGTTTTTGGGTTCAATATGAGATATGAATGCATAATGTCCACACAAATCATGGAGTTTGGAGTGAGTGGTTAACCCCTTTGATACATCACCTATGATAAGATCTTTGGAATAATTCGTAGCATATCTCCAATCTTTAGGAAGTGGTTGTGATGGTTCCACTTCATCCTTTTGAACATCACCATTTGGTTCTTGCTTGTGTTCTTGGATGGGTGAGTCGTTCAAGTATATTTTCTCCATGTCTTCACCTAAAGAATCAATTTCTACAATATTCTTAACAAATGCATTAGATTCCTCAAATTTAACATGCATAGATTCTTTAATTGTAAGAGATGATTTATTGAACACTCTATATGCTTTGCTAGTACTAGAATAGCTAACAAAAATTGCTTCAAAAGCCTTAGCATAAATTTACCCAAATTATCTTTGGTGTTCAAAACAAAACATTTGCATCCAAAAACTCTAAAATACGAAATATTTGGTTTTCTCAAATGATTGATTTCAAAGGAAGTTTTGGAAGTATTTTTACACAAGTAAATTCGATTCGATATATAGCATACAGTGTTTACGGCCTCGGCCCATAAATATTGAGGGAGCCCGTATTCACTTATCATGGTCCTAGCAATTTCTTGAAGAGTTCTATTCTTCCATTCAAGTACTCCATTTTGTTGTGGAGTTCTAGGACATGACATTTCATGCTTAATTCCATTTTCATCGCAATAAGTCATAAAGAGTTAGTTGACAAACTCACCACCTCTATCACTTCTTATGCTTAAAATCAAAAATCCTTTTTCTTTTTCAACCCTTTTTCGAAAAATCTTAAAATGCGAAAAAGTTTGATCTTTATGCTCCAAAAAGAAAATCCATATGAAACGAGAGAAATCATCGACTAAAACCAAAACATATCTATTTCAATTTAAATTTTAGTTTTAGTTGGTCCAAAAAGATCCATGTGGATCAATTCTAACAGCCTAGATGTCATGATATCCATAATTGATTTGAAGGAGGACTTGGTTTGTTTCCCAAGTTGGCACGCACCACAAATGCGGTCCATTTCAAACTTGAAATAAGGAATACCCTTCACCGATTCCTTAGAATTGATTCAAAAAAGATGATCAAAAGAAACATGGCCTAATCTTCTATGCCATACCATGAAATCTCGTCAAAAGCATTTAAACATTTTGTAGTGCAATCCAAATTAAGCATATCGATAATGTAGACATTATTTTCACGAATCCAGTGAGAATACGTTCATTGGTTTTACAATTAAAAATTTTGCAAGAAGATTCATCAAAAATAACTTTGAGACCACAATCACATAGTTGACTAATACTAAGTAAATTATGTTTAAGACCATCAACAAGAACTACATTTTCAATTAAAGGAGATGTACCAATCTTGATGTTACCTATATCGATGATCGTGCCTTTGGAGTCATCTCCGAATGTGACGGTGTCACCTTCAACGTATCTCGATAGAGTTGCAAAATTGTTAATTTCCCATGTCATGTGCCTTGAGCAACCACTATCAAGGTACCATCGCTCTATAGCAACCACTATCAAGGTACCATCGCTCCTTACGTCTAGGAGTCTTAGTGTGTACCTATATCAAATAATTTAAAAGTTGATTTTGGTACCCATATTTTCTTGGGTCCTAATACGTTAGTGTTTCGAACCCAAACATGATTATCTATACTATTTATATGATCATAATAAAATTTGGCTAAATGACCATTCCGACTGAAAAGTCACCTAGAAGGGGGTGAATAGGTGACAATGCTAATCTATGAACTAAATGCGGAATTTAAAAACTTAATGCAAATTACACTCAAGTGCTATCAACAAGTGATGCACACAACCAAGCCAAGCAAATATGAATGAGCAATGTAAATAAATGCAAGGCACAAAGTAAAGAGAGAGTGGAGAGAGAGCCAATGGATCAAGCGCAAACACAAAGATATGTTATCGAGGTTCGAGCACCCAGCTCTACATCCCCGCCTTCGACACACGAAGGATTTCCACTAGCTCGTCCACCTAGGACCCTTTACAAGGAGTACCCAACTCCTCTCTTTACAACCTCCTCCCTGAGGCACAAATCCAAGCCAACCAACACAACCTCCTCCTTGAGGCAAACTCCAACAATCACAACCTCCTCCTTGAGGCAAATTTTCAAACCAATACAACAAACTCCCAATCACCAACCAATACAAGGATCACCTCTCAACTAGAGGGATACAACCCAAAGCACAAAGCTAAGAAAAGATTAGGTTACAACTTGGTGGTCACAACAACAACCACAAACAACTTCTTCTTCCACACAAATAACCTATAGATATAGATAGTAGATTTTTGCTCAAGTGTGGAGAAAACCAAAGGAATGGAAATCAGAAATCACAAAGAAAATCCTTGGGAAAAATCATGAAATCAAGATAGAATAGTTCAATCAAAATTCTTTCCCAAAAACCCTTTCTTTGATTTTCCAAACCCTAATGAAAACACCAAATGGATTGTTCAATTCAAGCTCAAAAACTTCTTTTGATTGCTTTGAAAACACCAGAGAATCAGCAAAAATTCGCACAAAAAATCTTGGAGAAAACCTCTCTCAAATGGGGTATTTATAGGCAATTATCAGAAAATAGCCGTTGACAGAAATTTAGCCAGAATTGCCCTGCCGGTCGACCGGCCGGTCGACCGTGCAACGGTCAAATTTTGAACCGTTTGCACTACCGGTCGACCGCCCCGGTCGACCGAAAAATCCAGAGAGCAGACGATTCTGCTCCGGTCGACCGTCCCGGTCGACCGCTGTCTGTGCCAGAAACGTGCACAGGTTTGTGCACGTCGGTCGACCGGCCCGGTCGACCGACCTCAGACCTAGTCGACTATTCAGGGGGCTAGTCGACTTGGTTGAAGCCTGGAACAGAAAAAATACTTAAAATACATTTAAAAAACATTTTTATCTTTTATAAAACTTCCATAAAAACTTGTTTTATCATAGCATTGATATTAAACAAGTGATGAACATTTCTACTCAAATATCAATCAAAACCAATACTTGTATTTTTCCAAACTTGATTTTCCAAATAAACTGTCCAAAACATATCCACATACAAAAACATGATATTTAACATTTTGAAACATGATGCATATGGATAGAAATCCAATATATATGAAACATATATATATATATATATATCATAGTTTTTGTCTTTAATTCCAAAAATAAGTTTTGTTAAAACACAAAACCTAAAACACATGGATAGTTATATCAAAGTAAGTTTGTCTAAGTCTTTGAAGCATGCATGTATATAGAACAAATCTAATATACAATCAACCATGTAAACTTGTTTGATATAATATCGATTCATGAAAACCAAGATCGGTTAAACCTAAAACCGAAAAACCGAAAACCAATATTCAAAACATGAAACGTGTGTGTGTTGTGACTTGAGCATTATCATACTATTCTAATCTTTACAATTAGGCTCTAAACACAAACTAAACTAGGGATACCTAAGTCTTCTTGTAGAGCGCCGTCTCCAAGTTGACTCGGTCTAAACCGTGATTCACCAAGCAAGTGCTATATATGATCTTTGACGCTCGGGCTCTTGAATCAACATGTGAAAGCTTCCAATTCATCTTGTTGAAGCTAAACACCAACTAATATCTTGGTTAATGATCTGAAACTAAAATCACAAGATTATTAGTACACATAACTACATGAGTTAATCATCATCAAAACTAGAGTGGAAGGCCTTTGGGCCAACAATCTCCCCCTTTTTGATGATGACAAAACTCATGGAGTTATATATGCATGGATTAAAGTAAAGCTTCAAAGAAGCTCCCCCTTAACTCATGCATAGGAATAAACAAATAATAAGATGCATATAAACAAGGTTCTTGACATAAAATGAATATGTATAAGAAACATGCTATTGATTCCAATTAAAACAAAACAACTAAATTACCAAAACATGCTCTTGATACCAATGGATACTAATAAAAACAAAACTCATAATGCTCTTGATACCAATACCAATGGAGATGAAATGAACATAAAACTGAAAACTCATGCATATCAACTCCAAATTCTTCTCCCCCTTTTTGTCAATCATCAACAAAGGGGTAAAAACAAAATAGATATGAATTCTTCTCCCCCTAAATATATGAAACAAAGAATCAATCAACTACTTCAAGGGGTGACACCAAAAATGATACCAATTAAAAAATGTGTCATTGAAGTGCATTATGATATCAATAGAAAGTGATCATAAAAACATTTAAGAAATGCCTACCAATTACCAATTGAAAGTAAGAGGGGCATTGAAAACAAATATGATCCCAATTGAAATTAAAACATATTGAAAATAAAAACACATGATACCAATTGAAAAACACATTGATACCAATTTGAGTGAACAAATGCATCTTGATACCAATTGAAGATATATATCTTTATAGGCATATGATACCAATTAAAAATCAATAATCATTCTTAAATCATTTTTTTTTCTCATAAAGTTAGGGAGTGGGAAACAAAACCAATGGTAAACTAAATACCAATTGAAAAATTGAAATGTGAGTTTTCTCCCCCTTTATGAAATACCAACTAAACATATGCTTAAGCTAGAAATAAGATACCAGTTGAAAACTAAGTCAATTGAAATAATGTTAAAGCTCAAACTTAGCATAAGCAAGATAATGATAATGCTTGTATAAAGATACCAATTGAAAATTGAATCAATTGAAAATGATGGTCATTAAAAAAAATCAAGCTTATCATAAACAAAATTTGTGATATCTTGAAGCACAAATAAATCATCTAAATATGTATGTAAGAAATAGATACCAATTGAAATTGATACTATATGAAGTGTAAGCATACATATATAAAACAAAACATATATGAGTATACAAAAGGATGTCAAGATTGATACCAATTGAAAGAATTCAATGATACCAATTGAAACAACAATAAGATCAAGTGTATATCTCATATCAACTACCACCCAATCATGTGCAAGTTTAAAAATGATTTTCATTATAAAGCATACATGAACATGATCTCCCATCCAACCACCCTTTATGGTAGGGGTTTTCAAATATAGTATGTTTGAAAATCTCTACCAAAATGAAGAATATCACAACTAGTTAAATGGAGGGTAAACTAGTACGAAATCCTTCAAGTAAGGAATAATAAAAATATTTTTCATGAAGACGCATGTAAACCACATGGCACTAGAACACTCAAAATCTATATAGCACAATTTGTACTCATGAAAACTAAGTCATGAGAAAACATTAAATAAGGTGAGTGTACAAGTGTTGTGTGACACATATCAACATGAAAATAGGCATTTAAGCTCAATTGTAAAAACATGAAACTCATCTAAGATGTGAAATCACCAATTGAAATTATCAAAAAATGTGGGGTTCATCATGAATGTGAAATCATCTAGCAAACATGAAAATCATCAAAACATGATTTAAACTTCAAGGCATATGTATGTCATGTACAAACTAAAGTATACATACATATCCTAAACACAATGAGTCCACAAAAGTATGTGCATGAAGGCACGTGGCTCAAGGATGTACATGTATACTCAATAGTTTGGACAAGATAGACATATACATGAAGTTAAAACAAAACATGTAAAATGATGAATACAAGTCAAATGCAAGAATCATCAAAACTAGATTATACTAGTACATCAAGTGAATACAAATGAGCGTTTAAGCACAAACATATATAAAGGTCTATTTGTAGCTCACTAGTTGTACAAGTATAAATCCTAGTCTTAATGAAAACTATCATTCAAGCAGGTAGTCAAAACATGAAGCATAAAAACATGAATTATTAAAACAAAAGAATCATAGTCAACCATATGATTTGCATGACAAAGACATGTGCATTAGAACTATGATCAATCATGATAGCTAAACATAAAGAGAACACAAAATATGGGTCCATACTAAACATGGGTGTCTCAACCACTAATCATGTAAAGCATAAGTCTAATAAACATGGCAAATATCATACTAAAACATGAGTCATCAAAACAAATCATCATATAATCATAAACATCCAAATGGTCATAATGCAAATGTATGTGCATTAGATCTAGGGCATACATGTTAGTTCTAAACAAGGTGAGAACACTAAATATAGATCCATATGAAACATAGGTGCTCAAGTAACTAAACATGTATAACACTAATCTAACTAACATAACATAAGCATAATGACAATGAAACAAAACATGCTATGAATAGATGAACATGTAAAAGCATGCAAATAAAAATGGGAGTTAGAGAATGATACCAAAACCGATGAAGGTGCATCTCTAGTTCTCCAAACCACGGTGGTCCTCCCACCAAATCTCCTTGTGAGTGAAGCATCCAAATGGTTCTCCTTTTAGCTTAGAATGCATCCACCTCAAGGCACCAATGCCCTCAAGTGATGCGAGAGCTCCCACCTACATCAAAAGTCAAAGAGGTGGTTTTGGTACCCATTTTCTAGTGGGTCCACGGGGGTTAGTATCCTTTCTAACCCAAACAAGATTATTTGCTAAATTTCAAAATGTAAACGATCATAGCAAAATCTAGCAAGGTGGCCTTTTCGACCACAATGTGTACATGTGTACACGTGAGCATACATATGATGGTGGTGATCATGAAAAGCATGTGTATGCCTTGATGAGTGTGCATGCAAGGTTGGAACTTGTTTCTTGCGAACCAAGGTTTCCAATCGTGTGTGATTCATGACACAATGGCTCAAGGTGGAGCCCAAACTATCAACACTTTTCTTCAAAACAAGTATATCATTTTCAATGTTAGAAGATAAATTGGAGCATGCAATAGGTGTGCTAGAACATGAAGCAACATTAGCATGGCAAGCATCAATCTCTTTTTGCAAAGATTTATTTTTAATCAAAACCAAATCCAATTCTCTAGTAATTGAATCAATATCATTTTCCAAAGTAAGATTTTCTTTAAAAGTAAAATCCAATTTTGAAGATAAAATCTCATTGTGCTTTACAACATCATCACAATCATTTTTATTTTTTAAAAATTCATTTTCCTTTAAAGCAAGTTCAAGTTTAGACTTAAGTGAGTCATGTTCACTAGCAATCTCTTCCTTCTCTTGCAAAACCAATTCAAAATTATAGCATAAATCCTTTAATTCATTTTTCAAAACAAGATTATCCTCTTTTAACAAATCATGTTTTTCCAACAAATTTTCAAGCTTTTGAGCAAGTTCCATATTTAAAGTTTGAACTTCAAAACAACCATGGCAATAGGAACTAGAGCTATCATCAATATGAGAATCCGATTGTACCTCAAGGGAGTTCTTCCCTTGGACCATGAGGCATTGCTCTCCGGACTTTTCTCTTTTAGATCTCCTCATCTTGTTAATTATCCTTGGAAGCTTGGGAGACGTCAAGATGCTCCAAACTGCAAAAGCCGAATCATAGTGATCAAAAACGGGTAAAAGAAATTCATTGAGAGATGCTTTAAGTGCTCTAAGTGCTAATGCATTGGCCTTCTTATGCTTGCTACTATTTGGGAGGGATTCTATGGTAATGGCTTGATAAACTAGATGTCCTAGGTCTTTTAAATGTTTAGTCATATTAGCCTTCCAATCATTAAGTCTAAAATGGTCAAACATGGGAGGGCTAGCCATTAGTGCAAACTAGTATGAGTGCAAATGATAATTGCAAATGAAGATTAGCAAACCAAGATCTTAACTCCTAGGTGGTTAAACCTAAATATCAGGAGCGCTAGCTCTGATACCAATTGAAAAGTCACCTAGAGGGGGGGGTGAATAGGTGACAATGCTAATCTATGAACTAAATGCGGAATTTAAAAACTTAATGCAAATTACACTCAAGTGCTATCAACAAGTGATGCACACAACCAAGCCAAGCAAATATGAATGAGCAATGTAAATAAATGCAAGGCACAAAGTAAAGAGAGAGTGGAGAGAGAGCCAATGGATCAAGCGCAAACACAAAGATATGTTATCGAGGTTCGAGCACCCAGCTCTACATCCCCGCCTTCGACACACGAAGGATTTCCACTAGCTCGTCCACCTATGACCCTTTACAAGGAGTACCCAACTCCTCTCTTTACAACCTCCCCCCTGAGGCACAAATCCAAGCCAACCAACACAACCTCCTCCTTGAGGCAAACTCCAACAATCACAACCTCCTCCTTGAGGCAAATTTTCAAACCAATACAACAAACTCCCAATCACCAACCAATACAAGGATCACCTCTCAACTAGAGGGATACAACCTAAAGCACAAAGCTAAGAAAAGATTGGGTTACAACTTGGTGGTCACAACAACAACCACAAACAACTTCTTCTTCCACACAAATAACCTATAGATATAGATAGTAGATTTTTGCTCAAGTGTGGAGAAAACCAAATGAATGGAAATCAGAAATCACAAAGAAAATCCTTGGGAAAAATCAAGAAATCAAGATAGAATAGTTCAATCAAAATTCTTTCCCAAAAACCCTTTCTTTGATTTTCCAAACCCTAATGAAAACACCAAATGGATTGTTCAATTCAAGCTCAAAAACTTCTTTTGATTGCTTTGAAAACACCAGAGAATCAGCAAAATTCGCACAAAAAATCTTGGAGAAAACCTCTCTCAAATGGAGTATTTATAGGCAATTATCAGAAAATAGCCGTTGACAGAAATTTAGCCAGAATTGCCCTGCCGGTCGACCGGCCGGTCGACCGTGCAACGGTCAAATTTTGAACCGTTTGCACTACCGGTCGACCGCCCCGGTCGACCGAAAAATCCAGAGAGCAGGCTATTCTGCTCCGGTCGACCGTCCCGGTCGACCGCTGTCTGTGCCAGAAACGTGCACAGGTTTGTGCACGTCGGTCGACCGGCCCGGTCGACCGACCTCAGACCTAGTCGACTATTCAGGGGGCTAGTCGACTTGGTTGAAGCCTAGAACAGAAAAAATACTTAAAATACATTTTAAAAACATTTTTATCTTTTATAAAACTTCCATAAAAACTTGTTTTATCATAGCATTGATATTAAACAAGTGATGAACATTTCTACTCAAATATCAATCAAAACCAATACTTGTATTTTTCCAAACTTGATTTTCCAAATAAACTGTCCAAAACATATCCACATACAAAAACATGATATTTAACATTTTGAAGCATGATGCATATGGATAGAAATCCAATATACATGAAACATATATATATATATCATAGTTTTTGTCTTTAATTCCAAAAATAAGTTTTGTTAAAACACAAAACCTAAAACACATGGATAGTTATATCAAAGTAAGTTTGTCTAAGTCTTTGAAGCATGCATGTATATAGAACAAATCTAATATACAATCAACCATGTAAACTTGTTTGATATAATATCGATTCATGAAAACCAAGATCGGTTAAACCTAAAACCGAAAAACCGAAAACCAATATTCAAAACATGAAACGTGTGTGTGTTGTGAACTTGAGCATTATCATACTATTCTAATCTTTACAATTAGGCTCTAAACACAAACTAAACTAGGGATACCTAAATCTTCTTGTAGAGCGCCGTCTCCAAGTTGACTCGGTCCAAACCGTGATTCACCAAGCAAGTGCTATATATGATCTTTGACGCTCGGGCTCTTGAATCAACATGTGAAAGCTTCCAATTCATCTTGTTGAAGCTAAACACCAACTAATATCTTGGTTAATGATCTGAAACTAAAATCACAAGATTATTAGTACACATAACTACATGAGTTAATCATCATCAAAACTAGAGTGGAAGGCCTTTGGGCCAACACCACAATAAGTACATTTATAAATTCTTCCATATTTAAAAGCATAATGAGCATGTGATTTATGAAAGTGTGATTTGTGAGCATGGGGTGTTTTAGCATGATTGACATGTGATGTATTAGCATGATGAACATGTAGAGTTTTAGCATGAGATGGTTATCATGTTTAACATGTGGAGTATGCATGTGTTTCTTTGAAAACATTTCTTCTAATTTAATATTGTTAAAAGCACATTCTTTTAAAATATTTCCCAAATCATTTATTCTACTTTTTAACATAGAAATCTCATTTTCATTAATTTTAGGATATTTATCTTTGCATGCAACTCTATAGGCATCAAAATTCCCTTTGTGTTGAAATAATAGTTGAAGATAATTCATCCTTTTCTTTTGAGAAATAGCAATTTGATTTTTAAGTATTTCATTTTCCTTTTTCAATCTTAAACAATCTTCCTTCTTAGAATCAAAACTTCTGAAAGTTCAATGAAAGCTTGTAATAACACTTCGTTACTTATTTCAAAATCATCATAAGATGATTCCGAAGATACCTTGGTGTGTTTGCCATGAAACACATGTTAGCCGTGTCAACTTCATCTTCGGATTCACTTTCCGAATCTCAAGTGGCTTTGAACGCCTTCTTTACAAACGGCTTCTTTTGCTTTATGGAGAAAGATATCTTGTTTTTGAAATCAGGACATTCGGCCATGATATGTCCACGTTTCCGACAGTTGTAGCATGTGATTTTTTTCTCCTCCTTCCCTTCCTATCATCTTCTATGATTGAGCTTTTTCTTGTGGTATATTCTTTTTACATATCACATAATATAGATAGCTCTTCATCATCTTCTTCCTCTTCTTCATCATTGTAGATGGTGGAGGTGGACTTGAAAGCAATAAACTTTTTCTTTTGAGGAGCCTCTTCTTCTCTAGCCTTTTTCTCTATCTCATGAGTTTTAAGGTTACCAATAATACTTATGAGCTCCATCTCGTCTTTGTCGTTCAATTCCTTTAAGGTGGTAGTTTTAATTTCCCATGATGAAGGGAGTGCACGAATCACCTTACGAACCTTTTCGTCGTTGTTGATTTCATCACCTAGAGAAACAAGAGCATTTGTGATATTAGTAAACTTAGTAATCATATCATCAATAGATTCATTTTCTTGCATCATAAAACATTCATATTGGGAATGCAAGAGATCAATTTTAGCTCTCTTGACCTGTGATGTTCCCTCATGAGTGACCAATAAGTGTTGCCAAATCTCATAGGCGGACTTGCAATGGATAACCCGTGTTAAGTCATCCTCATTTAATGCTAAAAGAAAGGCATTTTTAGCCTTCGAATTTGCATCAACTTCCTTGGAGGTAAGTTCGGACCAAGTGCTCGCCTCACCTAAGGGTTCACTAAAGGGCTTGGTCAAAGACTTAGCAACTCGGCTACCTAGAGATTACAAAAATATGTTTATCCTAAACTTCCATATGGGGAAGTTGAGTTCATTAAATTTGGGAGGGGTCTTAATATTATCGGCCATCTTTACTAGTGTATGAATGAAGATATGAAAATAGTGATTAGCAATTTATAGGATCTCTCTATGGATGTAAAGCCAAAAACTAGAGTCCTAGCTCTGATACCAATTGAAATCACCTAGAGGAGGGTGAATAGGTGAAATGCTAATCAATGCACAATTTAAAAATGAGATGATGCAACGATCACTCAAAGAAAGATTAGAAGCCGGATACCCTATGAAGGGCTCTGAACTCCTTCCTCGTGATTCGTCTAAATAAGAGTTTGAGGTGCGCAATGCAATCTTGTTGTGAGAGTATAGATCAACAATATAAGAATGAATGAATAGAAAGTAAACAATACAAATAAACCAATCGCAAATACAGAGATTTATTTCGAGGTTCGAGCACTCAGCTCTACATCCCTGCCTTCACCCAGAAGGATTTCAGATCCACTAGAATTTTCATAAAGGATTACAATCATTAGGGAGTACCCAACTCCTCAATCACACTCCTCTAGTCTAGAGGTAGTGTAGCCACAAGTACAATAATCACTTGGTGATCAAAAGACCACAAACTCTCTTTTGAAAAACTTTTCTTTACAAAACCCTAGAGAATAATATGTAGGATTGAAGCTCAAGATTTGTAAGTGAAAATAAAACAAAGTAGAATAGAGATTTGATTCAAAAACTTCAGAAATAAATCAGAGATTAGACCACAAAAACTGAGAGTAAAAACTTCTTTCAAGAATACTCAAACTTTGAATTCTTTGCAAATGTTGTTGTAATTCTCCTCAATCCCAACCACCCCTATTTATAGGATTTAGGTAGGGATTAATGGGTAAATGTTTATTTTGACTAATCAGGAAGAATATGACCAAAAACCAGCCTAAAATCACGTTTTAAAATATGTTTAAAAAACTAGCCGTTTGGCAGAAAAACCAATCACGATCGACCGCCGATCGACCGGTTTTCAAAAATTTCTGACCGTTGGCTGACTTTGGTCGACCGTCCCAAACCGAGAGTTTGGGTCAGTCAGTCGGTCGACCACTCGGTCGACCATCATGGTGTCGGTCGACCGCCTGGTCGACCGGGGAACGTGCACACATGCACACACCCCCATAGGTAAGAACTACGGTCGACCGCGCGATCGATCGATCTGGCCTGTAATAGAGCCGATCGATCGCCTGGTCAACCGCAACATGTCAGAAGTGAAATTTTAGATAGAAGTGATCGGAAGATATGTTTATATTTAACAGGATTTTTTGTAAAAGCATTGTAAAGTACAATAGGCTAAGTATATGCATACTGAAATAGTACTTCAAAGTATTTTAAACAAGAGTCAAAAATAATCTTTTAAAAACACGTGCAATTTTGTGTGTGTAGGACATTTTGAGCTTCAATACTATATATTATTCTTTAACAAACTAACAATATAAAGATCTATAGGAAGGCATCTCTGAACCCCGTTGCTTAGTTAGAGCCTCCTCTCCTATGAGTGAGTCCTCTTGCGCCATCAGCCTTACAACATACTTTAGAATGCTTGAGCCATTAAGACTTGTACAAATCCGAAATTCATTCTAGAATCTCTATTATTACCAAATAGATTTTATATGGTTTGTTATTATCAAAACGCATAAAATGGAGAGTGTAACCTTTGGGCCAATGGTACCTACTCTGTCTTCTGGCCTATTAGCCTTTGGGCTCTCACCCACTTCCTTAAAAGGGGGAGTTCGCTTAGACCGACAGATATTTTAGCTATGCCTGGTAGGTGGACCCAGCATTAGCACTTTATGACTAACTACGTTCGAGCATAGTTACTCCGTGAGCGTGACATTGCCACATGTGGTAACATAGCATTCCCACGCTCGCATCACCATGTGCGTTTAGCTGGACCGCGAGCGGTAATCACGCTGAGCGTGATAGCATTTAGTGTTGTACATTAGCTTTACTCCAACTTTGCTTGGCTTTGCTTGGATGTTGGCTTGTTCGTTTACACGCTTGCTTCTTGATAGTTTAATTAATTCTTTATTTAATGATTTTAAAGATTTTGAAACCATTACTTATACTATTTTCCAAAATTATATTGTGCCTGTATTTGTACCGATCCCCTGTATTGGTTCCATTTTTGTATTCGTACCAATCTCCTGTATTGGTACCATTTTTCTGTATTGTGTTATACAATAGTTGATATCTGTTGGGCTACCACTTGACACATGACACATGCTTGTTATAATCTGACACATGCTTGTTATCACTTGACAATTGTATATTATCACTTATCATCTGCCATGCTTAATATTTGACTTGTGATTATCACTTACGAGAATCTTGTAACTGCTATCTTGTATTATATATAGTGATCCTATATCTCCAGTGCTCATGTACTCCTGTTATTCTTGTAACTCCTGTTATTCCCATAAATTGATAATTGCGTAATAAATTATAAAAAGAACAACTTACATCGAGTAAGAAAAAAACTGATGGATTTAAAATAGTGAATATGTTTACAGTAGTATTAGTTATGTTCTGCAACTAAAACTTTGGTTCTTTCTATGGGCCTCCAAGTGGTGGTGAGCTGGTACCTGGATTACTAATTCCTGAAAGGACATACAATAAGACCCTCTATTTCGCCTCCCAGTCAATTCCATACAACAGCGACGAAACACCTTGAACTGTGACCCAGGTATGCACAGGACCCACTATAAACATAACTCATTGGTTTCATCATCAGTTTCCAATAACAACCTTGATTTACTCATATATGATTGTATGTGGGATGGAACGTACGCCTGTACATATACTTAGGTATATGGGTCAGATAAGTAATAATAATACGATGCTAATTAACAATTCGTTATGTTATTTTGCAATTCTGGTTGTATACACTCATATTATGGTAATATGGGACATAATGTATAAAATGAAGGTTTTCTTTTTTGGATTATTCCTTCGACGTGTCGTCTCACGAACCGTAAGCTAAGCTTGTACAACTGATTTTGCCCGTATTCGGTATTATTCAGTCTTATCAGTTTTATCAGCTTTTATCAGTTTTTTGCAATTTTTCTTAGTTTAGAAGACAACTTGGGTTATATGAACTCAAGATATGGTGACATAAGGTATAGGGTATATATATGTGAGGGTTTCCTTTTTTTGAATTATTCTCTCGACATAATAATCTCATGGATCGGTAATTTAGGTTTTTATAACTGATTTTACCATATTTACTTTACTCGATGTCTCATTACCTGCTCTATTGGGCCTGTGCTCATGATACAATTTTCAATATATGCTTTTCAACTTTAATTATCGATACACGTGTGCTTATCTTTGCACGCCACTTGGAACTTATCATACCACTAGCTAGGCAGCTTTCTTACTCCCCTTGACTTGCATGTCCAAATCGCGGGATTTGAATCGTTGTGGACTTTCTGTTAATCAGGGTGGCATAGCAGTAGCATAGTGGATCAACAGTCGACCTGTCCGGGGCTCTATCCTTCCTGACCCCAGCTCATCTCTCGAGTGTTCTTTTTATGACTTGTGAGTGCCTTTTATATTATTCATACTTGTATACCTCTTTTTATTCTCGCATTTGCGCCTAACGGTGATGCAATATTCTTGTAATACTATGTCACATCCTGTGATAACTGTTGGCCCAAAAGGTTACACTCTTCATTTGTTTAAGTTTTGATGATAACAAAACACATAGAAGCTATATGGTACTAATAAGTTGTTTAGAATGAGTTTCAGGTTAGTACTGTTGGCCCAAAGGCCTATCACCCTAGTTTTGATGATGATCAACTCATGAAGTTATGTTTACTAATGATCTTGTATTTAATTAGTGACAGATTCATTATCACCCTAGCTTTAAGCTTGCTCCCATCAATTCAATCTCGTCTCCCTATCTCCAATGGTAGATTCTTGTTAGATCTAATTTTATTTCATACAACATCTAATGCATGCATAGCCTCTTTATCATGTTCAAAGGGAAGGAGGGTTTTTTGGCATACCTGATTTCATCATGAAAGGGATGCCGAAGGCTGCACAATCTCGAGGACGCCAGAGTCGAGGGAGAGAATTCTTCTCCCAGCCACCAAGTTCTCTTCTTCATCCTTAAAGGAGATGAGAGGCCTCCAAGAGAGAGATTGTCATTAAAGTGGAGAGGGAGCCCTACCTATGATATATATAGCATCAAGGAACCCTAGTTCAACTCGTCATAGATCTAGGCCTTGATTTATAACACGAGTCACACTTTTTAATTTAAATATACTCATGGCTAAGTATAATTAAAAATGTGTCTAAACCCAATCCATTTAGATTTGATCAATT
>JAVJIF010019402.1:0-95865 GCA_038442645.1 Agave tequilana | reverse complement strand
AACACCTTGAGCAGAAGATTTGATGTCGTTGTGTGTTGTCGGGGGCCTTTTGGTTGCATAACAACCGATGTACCCACGCAAGAGGGTTGACTCTCCATGCTCTTCAGCAAAGTTGAAGTCTTCCATCTCGGCCTCAATTTTCACCTCATCTTCAGCTTCATAATCCGCCATGTTAACTTGCCTCATCCTTAGACACTCATTGGACTTGTGTCCACATTCACCGCACCTATAACACTTGCCAACACCTGACTTGAAGTATGGATTCTCTTTGCCCAATGTGGAACTCTGCTAGTTCTTGTACTGTTGGATGTCTTCTCTGCTACGTTCTTGAAAGGCGAAGCTTTGCTTTGTAACCTCTCTATGGCCTTATTGTGGGCTTCATCAATGGAGAATACGTCATGAAAGACCACGCGTTCTTGGATGGAGTACTTTAAACCGCTTATGTACTTTGCCGCTTATTGATCTTCCATCGGATGGAGTACTTTAGACCGCTTATGTACTTTGCCGCTTATTACTCTTCCGTCATAGATAGATTGCATCGTAATTAGAGGCGATAGAACTCCTCCGTGTACGCCGCAACAGTTCTTGTACCTTGTTTACAATGTTCAAATTGATTGTAAAAGATTTGTTGATATTCGAGTGAAAGAAATCTACCTTACAAAAGTTGTTTCATGCGTCTCCATGTCATCACAAGCGGCTTGCCTTGACGTCTCTTTGTGATTTGTAATTAATCCCACCATGCGGCTGCTCCTCCCTTGAACTTGTATGCCACGAACTTGGCTTGCTTCTTCCTCAGGGACGTAAGCCATGTCAAAGAACTTCTCCACTTCGTAAACCCTCCAAAAAGTCTCTATATCAAGGTTTTCACTAAAAGAAGAGATCTCAATCTTCATCCTATATTCATTAGGACTTGGATATTTTCTCTTCTCCTATCATGATTAGGAAAAAGAAATCCTCCTCCTATGTTAGGATTAGGATTGGCCAACCGCCAAGGGCCTAGCTCGCAAGCCATCTCTCCATCATAAGCTTCATCCTCGAAGTTGTCTCCTTGATAGAAGGGGTTGTTCAATTCTTCCTCATCAGAAAGATCTTCATACTGAAAATTTCATAGAGGATGTCTTGGTGACGATCGATGTAGCGGAGGCTGATTTGGCAGTGGCGGGTGCGATGGAGGTTGATGTTGTAGAGGTTGATGTGGTGGAGGTGGGTGATGGAGGAAGATGTGGTGGAGCGGGTGATGAAGATTACCTGATAAATGATCTCGTCCTCTTCAGTAAGTATCATCGGCTAGACCCCGATCGTCGATCTTGAAGGACAATCTCTTGAGTTCTTGGACCATACTGTCCATAGTTGATTCAACAGCGTTGAGTCTCCCTTCAACAATGCCCACCCTTGCGTAAAAGCTTTGCCATTCATCATTTCCTGCCATCGTCAGAAAGTAGCCAAAACTCTGACACCATTTGACATAGACAAGAAAACGAAGATGCAGCTAGACCTCATTCTTGCGCCAATGGACCCTGAAAGGAATCTTCAGGTAGGATAATACTCGAATCCACGAGCAAAACAACTCGAATCAATGAGCAAAGATAGACAACTCGAATCCACGAGCAATTGGAGAGAAGAACTCAATTTATTGATTAAAACTTTGATGCTAAAAAACAAAGATACTAGGCTTTTAAAAATAGAAGTCTAATCTAACTAGGAAAGTAGAAATAAATAAAAAAACCGCAACAAATTGGAATTCAAAACGGACCAAAAATAAACTCCTAAACAGAATCTGAAATAGCGGATGCGCGATGGGCGATCAACCGCTAAGAGACTCAATTCCTTGTCTCTACTCTCTGTTTCTGGTCAGTCAACCGAGCGATGACCGACAGTCTGGGTTGCTTCTCCGTTTTGTTCTCTGTTGTCAATCGGTCGACCGACATCTTCAATTGGCTTACTCGATCGACCGGTCGGTCGACCGAGAACTATTGTTTTGCTTTTGACAACTTGATCTCCTGTTGATTGCTTTAGTTCATCTCCTACATCAAAGAATCAAGAACCTGTTTGGTCGGACAGAATATATGAATGGTCTTACTCTTATAAGGCAATATCAGTATCGGCACCACATGCTAGTGCCGGATGATATTTTCAATCAAACAACAACAACTAAGCCATTTGTCCCAAGTATTTAGGGTAGGCTACATGAACCAAAGAGAAGTACGCCAGATCGGGCACATGGATCAACTTTATCCACTCATTCCTATCGAGCAATATGCCTTCATTAAGACCTTTAGGCTTTATATCTTGTTGTATCACCTCCATCCATGTTTTCTTCGGTCGCCCCTGCACTACCTTGGTCGATAATAAAGTCAACAATATCAGCACTTGGAAATGAGGAAAGTGGAGTAAAGATCTGAAAAAGGACAAAGTAGAGATCTTGTGGAGAAACCATGAACCTCTATTGAAGGAAAGTTGAAAGCACGTGTGCAATGTGCCAACAACACACTAGAAAGAAAAGTGTTACTCCCTCCCTCTCTAAACATATGATGTGTAGGCAAAAAAGAACAAATTAATGTATGCACTCTGCTAATAAGACCAAAGCTGGATGGTAAGTGGGTGGGGTGGCATGTCAGAAGTTCTAGGTTAAAGTTCTGTAAGTCTGTAACTAGCAGGAAAAAGAAAATGAAGAAAGAAAGAAACAACAGCTTCATACGAAGTATAAAGGTGTGCCTCTAAAATCCATAAGGCTTCTACTTTTAGTCCAACACATACATAGAATCCTTGGAGAGAATGAGGACAATAGCAGGTAAGAGAAATGTTACTTTGTACTGCTGGTGAATGCAGAAAATGGGCTTTGAGAAAATCCAGACATGAAGGCTTGCTGTGAAGCTAACATATCTAGTCAAAAGTGAAGATACATTACAATTGCATCCATATGTGTGGCTGGTGAGAATGTTGATGCATGAGTCGGAATTTAAGGAAAGGCAGAATAAAAACTGAATACATCTGGAAATAGAGTAGAGGAATTTTCCTCCAAACAGAAAAGAATCTGTTGGAAAAGATGAAAATAAAAGACAAGAATGATATATGCAGAGAAGATTTAACGGACAGGTCAGTTTAAGTGGCAGGAAGGATAGCTTAACATGGATAACCAAAGGCAACTGATAGGCTTCATTGTCGTTATTGTTGTTGTTGTTCTTGCAATACGTTACCAATGTATCAGTCTAAGACCCTACTATCAATTTCTTTAAATAGTTAATACTAGTTTCTTCATGCATCCTAGTGCCTTTCTCCAGCTTTTAAAATTGCAAAACGATAAACATAAATGTGAAAAGTCGCAACCGCTCAACTACCATTGCAGTATTGCTGCACCAAAGCTAAAGAGAGACAACATAAATGCATACCTCACTTTCAATTGAAGCTTCCTCATGCGTATGCGATATTGTGTCATTTTGGTGAGCCGTTGCTTGATTTGTGTACAAGTAGTTTAGGCCAGTATTCCTGTCAAAAACAAACAGATGGTGTTATACAAATTCTTCAAAGACGCAACCTGGACATACTTTTTTAAGTTAGTGACCCAGTTACATACCAAGTTTTTGTCAATAATCTCCAAAGCCTTCTCATAGTTTCTGGGAAGCTTAACTCTTTCCCACAACTTGGTTGGCATGTGAGCCCTTTCTATAGTTTTCATGTATAGGTAGAACACACCTGCACAGGGCACCAGGAGACAATGTAACTCAGAGTAAATATCAATCATAGGTAGAGATAAAAAAACATCAATCATGTTTCTATCATATTTTCTAGGCATTTCCTTTCAACAGAAAATAGAAATGTTGATATGGAAAGCTTCATAACCACACATTTGGGAAAGCTTCAAACCAAATCTTCATTCAAATGCTACAATCTCATTACAAGCAGTTATAATTCTTCCTAGCAACTAGCTAATCTATCCTTATTTACAATTACTTTCAACCCCCAGAAACCCAACTATCAAAAAGAAGGGGGGGAGACTTAGTTCAGCCCATCATGTTATTAAGGCCTCCTCTGGACTTTGTAGAAGATGTTTCCTCACTCTCTTTTACTGGTGCAAATCTTCTTCTTGATTCTCATGTAACACTACCCTTCCCAGGTTAGCACAAACCACCCTCCCATTTCTGTTCCGCCTTTCAAGTAAGCATTTGTAATTACCCAAAGATACTTCTATACAATATTGTCAGCCTCAGATGTTTAACAAATAAAAGAGTAAATGGAAAGTCTCCACCATGCGACCTTCTAAAACTCTAGCACTTACATCTGATATTCTAGATAATTCAATTGAAATAATGAAAGAATTTCCTATATGGTATATATATTGACCATCAATTCAAATTGTATCATAAGTATGATCATGAAACTCCAATTGAACAAAAGGGTCAGTTAATACTGATTACAGACTAAATACCTAGAATAATACTCCAAAATATGTATGAAAAAGAAATGACTCCAAATAAAAGGAATAAATAGCACAAGATAGATCCAATATCTCAAGCAAAAGTGATTTGCAGCACTCTTCTAGTACTCCCATTTGGTCATTTGCAACTCAATCCATTCCATACTACAAGAAGCCCCTTCAAGAGTTTGCATTGCTCATAAATAACCATATAAGAGAGTCATCATCAACAACAACAACTAAGCCATTTGTCCCAAGTATTTGGGTAGACTACATGCACCAAAAGAGAATTACGCCGGATAGGGCACATGGATCAGCTTTATCCACTCATTCCTATTGAGCAATATGCCTTCATTAAGACCTTTAGCCTCAATATCTTGCCGTATCACCTCCATCCAACGATATAAAAGATTCAACTTAATTAAAAATTTTGGGAGAAGACCTAAGCTTCACACCAATTACATTGTCCTATCTTCCAACGAAAGCAACAGAAAGCTTGAACTATCACCGAGCAGACAAAAAATAACTAGCACTTAATAAACCGATCTCACAACTAAACCTCAGAAATTAAACAAGACCAGTGGATTATTACCTAACATTAACTGCGCAGAAGGAAAAAAGGAGATGGATTCAGTACCTTCATGGTCACGAATCGTAGCGTATCGACTGTTGGCGAGTGGGCAAGAGCTACGATTGCAGATGCCGGTAACATTATAGGGGTTTCTACAGAAATTCCCAGTAGTAATTCTACAAAATACAAATTTTCTCGACATTAGAACGAATCCCTAGATCAAATGATAAATTTGAAATCTTTGAGTAACTATTTAGATCGAGAGAGCGAGCCAGCAGTGATTACTTGGCCATGAAACTGCAGTGGTTGTGCCTGATAACTTGCCATATCACGTCGTCGTGCTGCATCTTGAACCGAGGTCTCGATCGAGCTTTGCTCCTAATAAAATTAAATTAAGGCGATTGTTGCGCTTTTTTTTTGTGGCCCCTCTCTGCAACCCTTTTCTAGGGTTTTAGGGTTTTCGGGAGCGGGGGCGTTGGACCTGAAGGGGAAAGAGACCCGTTGCAGGGGCGGTCGGTTTATTTACCTTTTTTAGACCCTCGAACCAATTTTGCGTATTGAAGCCTGAAATTTGAAGTTTTAGCTCTAGTAGGCCTCAATTTTCTCTTTGGCTAAATTGCAGGATGATACCCCGATGTCACTATGTTTGCATTTTTCGGTTTTTTTTTTTTTTTTGAGGAAAAAAATGGCCGAATTCCAATCATTGTTTATAGTCATGTCTTTCTTCTTCTACTGTTTGGCGCACAGGTAAGAATAATTATTTGCATTGAACTGAGCGAACAAATTTATAAAAACAGCGTGTTTGGTTGCAAGAAAGTGAGCCTAAGGGCGTGTTTTGTTTCGCCGCAAAACGTCGCAAAACGCAAGTCGTAAAACTTCTTTTCCATTTTCCGTTGTTGTTTCGCTGAAAAACAAGTTGCAAAATGCAACTCTTCTTTTTCCACTTGCTTGCTACAGTTAAATTTTGGTCATGTAAATCTCACTTTTACACTCATATTTTCTCACTTGCAGTTGCTACAGTTAATTTTGTGGTCATGTAACTCTCACTTGTAGTACACTTACAGTTCAAAAAGTTACTTTGATAATCAATATATAATTTAATATTATTAAATATTTAATATTTTAAATAGTGTTCAATTTCTTATTTAATTATTGAATTATTTTATATTTTTAATCTTTAATTTTTTTATTGTTTTAATATTTAATATTTTACTATTTTAATTTATATTTTAATTAATAATTTATTATTTTATTAATACTTATTCCATTTTTTATTATTTTATTTAGAGTTAATATTTTATTAATATAACAATATTATACTTTAATATAAAATTACTATATATTTAATTATTTATATTTTAGTATAAAAAATTACTTTATTAATATCATAATATATTTTATTATTATATTATATTTTTATTATGTTAATATTGTAATATAATTCAGTATAATAATACTATAATGATAATTTATTATTAAATTATAATTATATTTTACTTTGTTAATTTTATATTCCTATAATATTACAATAATATTATAATAAAATTTATATTATAATAATTTCAAGTATTTTTAATATTTTAATATTATAACTATATTTTATTATGTTGTAAGATTTTTTAATATTTATATTTTATTAGTATTCTTAAAATTTTATTAATGCTCTTTAGATTTTCTTAAAATTTTATTTATTTATTTAGTTAATATTTTAGTAATATTTTACTATTTATACTAATATTTTATTAATATTATTGTTATAAATAAAATTAAGATTATTAATTTTTTATCTCAAATTTATTAATACAATTTAATTTGCAATAGTAGATTTAATTTAATAGTATTTATAATATTTAAATCACTGCTACAGTTAATTTTGTGGTCAACTTTTTCACTTACACTTTTACATTACCACCAAACACCATAAAACCACTATACTTTACCATTTACACTTTCACTTTATCAACCAAACACCGTAAAACACAATATACTTTTCCATTTACACTTCACTTTATCAACCAAACACCGTAAAACACAATATACTTTTCCATTTACACTTCACTTTATCAACCAAACACCGTAAAACACAATATATTTTCTCTGCTACAGTTCACTTTTTCCATTCTCATTTTACGACTTACGACTTGCGACGTTTTGCAACGAAACAAACAGGCCCTAAGTAAGAAAATGGGGAGTATAATTGCTCACTTTCCTATTTATTCAAACACAGGAACAAGAAATAAGAACTCCTTTTTTTGTTCTCTTTTCTCGTTTACTCAATCATTTCCTCACTTCCAAAGTGATATAGTTATTTTATGATCATGTAAATCTCATTTGTAATAAATTATAGTACAGAATAGTTAATATTTTGATCATGTAAATCTCACTTACATTCTAATTACAGTCTATTTTTTATTTTTCTTAATTAATTTTTATTTTAATATTATTTGTGGTCAACTTTGAAGTCAACTTTTCTCCCTTTTATAAAATCTATTACATAATTTTGAATATTGAATAAATCACTGTAGCTATTTTTTTATTTTTTAAGAAAATTACTATTCAACGGCCTAACGTTAAGAGAAAAAAAAAATCACTTGAATTTCATGTGAACTAAGAGTATGTAACTTTGGTTATAAATATATCACGCAACTTTGATTATAAATATATCACGTAACTTTTTTCTAGACATTAAGTTGACAGGTATATTTTCTCTGAAATTTACATGTAAAGTTAATAATAAAATTTACTGTAATTTTGAGAGCACATGATTTTTTTTTATTACTAAATTTGTGAAAGGTTGTGGTATTCGCGAGAAATCCAAACACAAAGGTCAATGGGTTCGAACCTCGGCCTGACAACAAAGGCCCTCTTTTACTAGCGGCCTTTGGGCCTTTTCAAATTTGTGCCCCAACTTCCCTTGCTTTCCATCGCGACTTTTGGGCCTTTTAAATTTTGTGCCTAGCGTCTTTGCGTTGTGACATTTTCCCCTCTTCATGCGGTGGGAGGTTCCATGCTCGAGCCCTCACTGGGTGGGACTTTCAACAGGTGATGTGGTTAGTGTTGGGTTCGGTTCATGTGTGTGAGGCACACACATACAATAAGAGGATCAATCACGCGTTGACACGTGAATTGCTCCTCTTATAATATGTTATGTGTGTGGGCCTCACACACATATTATAAGATATTATAAGAGTTTCAATTCACGTGTTGACACGTGATTGGCCCTCTTATTGTATGTGTATGTGGCTCACACACATGAACCGAACCTTGCTAGCAAGTTGGAAACACACACATATCCTTTGATGATGATGACGACTAAGGACCACACTGTTGTGCAAACTGATTACTTTCATAATAGAAGCACAGTAACACTTAATAAACACCTTAGAAAACAATAACAAATTAACAACAATAGTAAAGCTTTTCCTACACTTATGACCAACAACAACAACCACCACCACCACATAAAAAAAAGTAGTGCTAGTAATGAAATAGAGTGTACTATTCGTGACATAGTATCTCTATTAACGAGTGGACGAGGAGGAACCACGATGGGTTCGGGTTCATGTGTGTGAGCCACACACACATACAATAAGAGGGCCAATCTGACGTTAACACATGTACTGATCCTCTTATAATATGTTATGTGTGTGGGCCTCACACACATATTATAAGAGGATCAGTACACGTGCTAACACCGGATTGGCCCTCTTATTGTATGTGTGTGTGGCTCACACACATGAACCCGAACCCAAACCGGGATATAAAACATGTATATATTTGTTGAGTTTATTAAAATCCTCGTAACCCCCACTGCCCCAGCTGGTTAACATGCGAACGATGCTGAGGAGACGGTGGAACGATTAATTCAGCGCCTCTTGCCCGAGCTTCCTCGCCTTCACATCTGCAGACAACATAGAAGACAGTTTTTGAAACCGGGTTACATTTAAGTTAAAAATAAAACTGAGGATTTGTATGGTTGCAAGCTCCGGTTTCTAAAAGCATTTAAGTTAAAATGAAAAATCTGCTCAAAGTGAAGTTTCAATAATTTTAGTTTTACAATATTTGAAGGTTTTCAAACCCCAATTTAAGTAGCTCAATTTCATGGATAAATTGTAGTTTGGCAAACTTAACTTTGTTGTCAAATCGAGGCCTAATATGTTTTCTACTCAAAAGAAAAACACACAAAATATTCAAGAAAAAAACAGAAATTGAGCACCCTAAAATCCTGAAGCCTCGATTGCAAGAAATAATTTCATACAATGTCCACCAACATATTCGAGGAACTATCTCCTCTGTATTGAGAGAGCGTGGGAGAGACTCACTCTATTTTTAAAATTTTTAAGGAAAAAAAAGAAAAGAAATAATTTCATGCACGTATCATGTGAGTTACCTCCATGAACGAGCTCAAAGTGCGAGGCACAGAAGGCAGCAATGAGCACAGCAACAAGAAGACAGCGGACCAAGGCATTATAAACCGAAATCATGATTCGTTTTGTTTTGATTTGCTACCCTTGGTTGCTTCAAATCTCTCTTGATTTCTTTGCTTGTCTTGAAGAATTGTTTTGCATTTTATATATGCGAGAATTAATTAATGGTTTGGAACCAAACACACAATCCCTAGTGGAACTTAGACTAGATTTGGTATTGCTTGACCTCTGAACAAGGACTAGACTACATTTCATCTTATTTTAATTAGTTGCCTCAATTTAGTCTGATAATACCTAAACTAGTTTTTGGGCACGTGCACGTAACAATAAAAACGAACAAATTTTATAGGCTAGTTTGACAAAAAATACCATAAATTATCGTTGTTTTTTTCAATAAAAAAAAATCTTAAACTATCAAATTCTCAAAATTATACCAAAAACTATTCTTCAAAGTTTCAAAAAACTATCTTCCGTCCACCCTCTACACTTCTGTCCCGTAACTGTGTAACTGTCACGTGTTATTTTTATTGCCAACCTATCCCTGTAATAATTCATGTAAAACACAAGTTTATTCTATTTTAATTCATCTTCTCCCCCAAAACTTCTCATAGCTCATCTCCTTCCTCAGGCCCTTATTTTTTTCCCCTTGCGCAAAGCTCATTCATTAGAATTACGGTCAAGTTCAACAGATCAAGCTGGACCAAGTTCAGCCCATCACAAACTCATTCTTCAAACCCCCAACCCCAACATTGAAAAGAAGAGAAAAATATGAATGAAATCAATGGATCAAGCACCAGGGGAATCAATCGAGAAAATTTCATTTATTTTTTTTGCTCAAATGTTTTGTAGCAAGTGCAATAAATTCTGGTGGTCGTGTTCAACAAACACTGCCTTGAAACAAATTCGATTGCAAATTTAACCCATGAAATCAATCTAATGAGAATGGCATATTAATTTTCTTAAAGGATACAGATTTTTCTGGAAAAAGGAATTCCTGGCAACAAGCTTCTTGCTCATGTAGAACCGCACATAATCATTTGTTCTTTTCTCACACTCTACTCTCACAGTGGAAAAAGAAAATGAGGCAATCTAACAAGCCTGATGTACAAAGCAAAAACAATCTCAAGCAGAAACACTGCTATTGGCCAGAGAGGGAGACCTAAGCCTCCTCCTCATTGCCTTACGCTCGACGATGAGAGCAGGATTGAAGGCGTTGGAGGTTTTCGGTATTTTTGTGTGTGGATAATGGAGAAGGGGTTTTGATTGAAATTAAAGTTAGATATTGTTTCACTAGAATTAAAAGATGAGAGCATTTTGGTCTTTTAATGAACGCCGGCCGGTATGCCGTTAGATACTGAAGTGGGAAAAATATAGTTTGTGGAATTATTTTGAGAATTTGATAGCTTAGATTTTTTATTTTTGAAAAAAAACAGTGATAATTTATGGTATTTTTTGTAAAATTAACCAGTTTTATAAAATCAAGGCATAGAAAAATAAATGAATAATATTTCTGTCACATTAAAATTTAAATTTAGCTTTATAAATGAGTTTTGCAAAATAGAACATAAAGATATACCATAGTATGAATTTTTAGACATTTGTTACAAAATTTTGAATTTTTAGACATTTCATATTCTTTTGTTACAAATTTTTAATAAAAATACTGATATGATATAGAGATGATTGTGATTTGTCACCGGTTTTGGCCTTTTATTTTTTATATTTTTTATTGAGTGATCACGACGGTGATGTGATGCAAGAGGAGTTAAAAGTTTGTTGTAATTTTTAATTCTCATTCCTTTATCACTAGATCAGATAGTAGCCATGAAATTAATCTTAGTTTTGTGAAAGTAAACCTGAAAATTTTAATAATTATCAATGTATAAAGTGTGAATTTTGTGCGAGGAAGCAAGGGTAAAAAAAAAAAAAAAAAAATCAAATATATCTTATTCTTAACGGATATACAACTCAAAACGAGTTTATACCCGCTATTCATCGTCTTTACCTGCTTCTCCTCGTACTCTTCATTTGCAATCTATTAACATAATCAAGAACCATCACATCCAATCAAGTTTGAGTTTTTTTCCTTCTTTTTTATTGTCATATTCCCCAATCAAACTGTAAAACCTGTTGAGGTGAGGAAGAGGCGGATTGGGCTGCCAGAGTGAAGGCCGAGGACCAAGTCGATGCCGGCGGTGAGCTTGAGGCGGAGGTCGAGGTCGGGGATCGACTTCCAGCAGTGGCGCCAGGATCAGGAGAGAACTCTGGTGCGAACGGCGTCGTCAATGGGGACGCGGCAGAGGATCTCGTCGATGGCGTCGGCAGGGAGGTCGATCAAGGTCACCATCTTCTTCTTTTTTGAATTGGAAGGAAGAGAGGGAAAAAGAAGGAAGCTGGCGATTGAACCTCATGGAGGTGAGTCTCTATTATTTTATTTATTTTTACTTTTATTTTTTTCTCAACAAATACATGCTAACACTAACGGGTTCGGTTCATGTGTGTGAGCCACATACACATACAATAAGAGGGCCAATCACGTGTTGACACGTGAATTGAAACTCTTATAATCTCTTATAATATGTGTGTGAGGCCCACACACATAACATATTATAAGGATCAGTACACGTGTTAACGCCGGATTTACCCTCTTATTGTATGTGTGTGTGGCTCACACACATGAACCGATTATATCATGGTTCCTCCTCGTCCACTCGTTGATAGAGATACTATGTCACGAATAGTACACTCTATTTCATTACTAGCACTACCTTTTTTTTTATATGAGGTGGTGGTGGTTGTTGTTGTTGGCCGTAAGTGAAGGGAAAGCTTTACTTTCCTATCGTCGTTAATTTGTTATTGTTTTCTAAGGTGTTTGTTAAGTATTACTGTGCTTCTATTATGAAAGTAATCAGTTTGCACAACAAGTGTGGTCCTGAGTATCATCAAAGGAAGGATGTGTGTGTGTTTCCAACTTGTTCATGTATGAACCCTCCTTGCGAGCAAGCGTCGAAGTTTTCTGGGTAAGTGAAGGAGTATCTATAACGGGTCTGCTTAGAAAGTTCTTGTGAAGCTGAGTTCACCTTGGCGTTACAGCAGTCTCAGTTACCATGGAAGAAGTTTCTTATGTGTCATTGGATGAGTGCGAGAAAACATCCGTCAAGTTCCTTGAATGCATCTCGAAGAAATTTAACAAAGTCATGGGCGTATTTGGCTCAAGGTTAGATTACTTGGAAACTATTAGCAGCCCGATAGATTTCAGCTGGCTGGGGATCAAGAACATTTGTCAGATCCTTGATGATCGGAGAGGAGCTTCAGGTTTCTGTTTGTGCTGTGAACGCAAGATCAATACTGAGACACGCGTTGAAGAACGTAGGAGTCTTGCACAGCCTGCACAGCCTGCGTTTGCTGCCTAAACTTATGGTAGATATCTGGCAATCATTTGCTGGGTAAGCAAAGTTATTTGGTCGATAGTCACAGTGATGGGAGAAACACTTAAAGCAGTAGTGAGAAGAGCGTTTACATTGTGATTTTGCAGGTTGTAGTTACTTAGAACGATTGTGCATGCTATTGGTGATATTAATTACATGTTGGCAACATTCGAATCAGCAACTTCTGGCAGCTGAAGAAACCAATAGGAATAAAATGGCTGTATGCAGTTTACTCTCAAAAAAAAAGGGAAAAAAAAGACTGATGTGCATGAAGAAGCATATGCAGCAAATTTTTGATGAGCAGATTAACGATGATCATCGCTGTATTAAAAATTTGGAAGTATAGCTTGCCTCTCTTTTTCATTTCTTTTCTATTGTTGCAAGCTGTGACAAAATCTTATGTGCTCCACATCCGAAATATTGCAAATGACATCAGCTATGTTCTCATGGATCTGGATTTTGGTTCAAAATGTGAACTGTGCAAAAAGATTTGATACGTTTTTACTTCACTTGCATGCATCTTCTTTTTGATATGATTACACTCATTGAACTTATAAACTTTTTTCAGATTAATATAACTCTCATAAAATTTAACCATGCCTAACTCTTATAAACTCTTAGTTATCAAACAAAATTAAAGACCTTTCTACTGGTTAACTATAATCATCTATATATAAGTATATAATTTTGATTCACCTGCGAACCTATCTGTTGTGAGTAGACGCAAAATTCAGAACCACATATTCTTTTTTGCAAGTGGCTTTTCCGAGTGAAGTAAAATAAGTATATTTTTTCAATATCTCTAATAGAAAATATTACAATTGATATGATGTTTGGCATGTTGGCTCTTATTAAGATGGATTAAATTCGATTGACACGTGTTTTTTAGTTGAGGAATGGCCGGTGACCAACGGGCCCCACAGGAATAGACAGGTAGCAGATTTTGTCCTTTATGGGAATAACCCTCAGGCAAACTGACTCCCCCGTCAACGTGGAACCAGAGCCACCGTCCGCTCATGTGGGCCCCACCACCTACCAAGGGATGGACCCCACCCGCACCGGACAAGTTTGATGGCCCAATTTACTCCAAGTCCGGTGTGAGTCATACTTGGGGGTTACAATCCAGAGTCCGAGAACGGACGGGGTGTGGCCCACCGGGTCTTTTCCACCTTTGGTCCGTTCGATTCGTGGCGCGAAATGGATAACAACGCGGGTCCAACAAATTGGTGGGAAAAAAATCACATTCATCAGTTGAAGGAAACAGACTCTAGTAGCGATCTACTCACATTCATGATTCGTCACCCAACCAAACTACAGCCGAACATCTGTTGCTTCATTTCTACCAGCCAACCCACACGGTATCGTCACCGCCTTCAACCCCCGGTCACCCTAACCCCCCGATAAATACCACCACCCAAGCCCTCAACCAAACCACCAGCAAAGCACAACTGTTAGCTGACTAATTAAAGCCCTGATCATCATCAACCGTCCATTTTCAATCCAATGGCCGAGGAAAAGCACCACCACAGCCTCTTCCACCACCACAAGGAGGAGAAGCCAGCTGAGGAGAAGCATCACAAGCACAAGGAGCACCTCGGAGAGACGGAGGCTGTTGCTGCCGGGGCTTTCGCTCTGGTATGTAGTTTTTTTGTGCTAGTCACACGTATTATACGATCACTAAGACCACATGGAATTTGCTAATTTATTATTATCACTATACTTTGTTCTTTTCAGTATGAGAAGCATGAGGCCAAGAAGCACCCAGAGCACGCTCACAAGCACAAGATAGAGGAGGAGATCGCGGCTGCGGCGGCGGTGGGAGGCGGTGGGTACGCTCTCCACGAGAAGCACGGGAGGAAGGAGGCCAAGGAGGAGGCCGAGGAGTCTCCCGGCAAGAAGCACCACCACCTCTTCTAAATTAATTAATTAATTAAAAGTGTAGACCGTATATAATATGATCTATATACCATGTAACCTTTCAAGTATACATGGAATAGATTTGAGTCGTGTATTGTCTCATATTTGCTGCATGGCTGCTTGCTTTGTTCTGTTAATTAAGAGCTAAGGTACATACGGCTCTGTTGTGTACTTATAGTGTGTGTCCTTTCGTTTTTTTCACTTTCTGTTTTTTAATATTTTACACTAACGTATGTATTATTCTGTTACTTGTAATCTCTCTCCCTCTCTCTGTTGTAATACAGCCCAGGTTTTGTGGGGGAAATAACTTTGTTTTTCTTTTTTATGAAGATAAGGACAAAACAAGCGACACAGATTACATTTAAATTCTGTATAGGAAATTATAAGGGAGAAACAAAATGCTAACTCAATGCAAAATGCTAAGACAGAAAGGAAGCCGTGATTTCAAGGTTCTCAATATTTAAATGAGAGGTTTTAGAAGATAAAGTGTGACTAAATGTGACTAAAATGTTAAAAGTTTGAAACTTAAAAATAATTATTAATTTTAATCATGCGTATCCACTGAGTGAGCAGTGCTTTATCAGTTGTCCAATAAATGATGTCCTTTGTAAGCTGGCATGTTCCTTTCTCAATGAATTGTTTCTCAATGAATTGGCTGGCATATCCTTGTGAATCGACAAGAAAAAGAAGACGCATCTTTGTCGGCCTTAATTTCCTGACAGAAGTTCCCTTCGTACGGGGCTGTTTGTTTCGTCGTGACAGGCATAAAGTTCGTAATTCATAAATGACTTACAACTCAATTACAACTACGACATTTCTTTAGATCGTAATTTATAAAATACTTACACAACTCAACTATCACTCACTTGCAACTCAATTATCACTCACTTATAGCTAAGTTACAGTTAATTTTGTGGTCATGCAAATTTGTGTTTTTTTTTTATGTTAATATTAATTTTTTTTAATATTGAACATTTTTAATATTTATTTGCAATATTAAAACTTTTTAAATCACTAAATAGTTAATTTTGTGGTCAACTTTTTCACTTACGACTTACACATTACGACAATCAAACACCATAAAACACAATACGCTTTCCCACTTACAACTTTATACTACCAACCAAACACCGTAAAACTTACATACATGTAACTCATTTACAATTATAAAAGACTACCAATTACGACTTACGAATTACGGACGACGACCAAACAAAGGTGTGGCTCGATGATGAAGTGAGTTCAAACAAATAATTAAAAAAAGTTGATCACACTTCTTAAAAAAAATAATAGTAAATTCTCTCTCTTTTTTTGGGTTTTTGTGGGGTGGGGGAGGGAATGATCGATTTTGATCTGAGAAAGCAAAAATGAGACTTGAGATACTGAGAACAATGGGAAGACCATTAGCCATTGAAGGCTGCCACGGGCCGGTCTGTTTAATCTTTTCCTATATTTTAACGGAGCCCGCCCGGGAGACGAGACAAGAGATTTATTTATTTATTTATTTCAACTTTCTTTCGTTCTTCCCATCATCTAAGCCCATAACTTGCAGACATGAGGCTAACACACACTCTTCAAAGATTATTAATTTCAGTCTTAATATGAGGGGTTTGTTAAAATCTCAGCCATGTTTCATGAGATTTGGCCCAAGCACCTCTACCCTTCTTTTTATCTTTTCTTATTCCTCAAACCTGTGGCCCAATTTTATTCTGAGACTTCTCATAGTTTTCCCCTTTTAGTATGTTGAGTATGGGCCTGTTTGGAGGAGAGAAAAAATTGGAGCAACTACAGACAGGCCCACACTATCAGCTTTTCCATGAAAAGCCATAGTGAGACCCACGAGCTCAGATTTCTTTTTCTGACAAGTTAAGAGAAAAACTGCAGTCACTGAACCGGCACTGTTTGCAGGGCCGACAAGATTTTTTTTATGTGTTTGCTTTTTATGAACTAAACACGATATAAGTAAAAGGCTGTAGGGCCCATCGAAGTCAGACCTCCAAGCCATTTTCCAGCCCAATTTCCACAGAAACAAACAAGCCCCATGGAGCGTTTGAGACACAACTTCGCTTGTCAGATGAAGAAAATGAATCAAAAACAGTAAGCTTTACGGATGCAGATGGCCAAGGGTTCATATTGTTCCAACCCATTTTACAGGCCTACTCACTTTTGTGTTGATCCTTATCGGGCGCCTTCTCTTCTTCTTGGTCCCCCACCCAAGGGCCCAGATCCAAGTCCATCATGCTTCTCGAGATCCACACTGCAAGAGTCAGACTCAGCCCATTCAAAACCTCATCATGCCTTATCGCAAAGCCCATGCAATCCTTATCGGCTGGTTCATCTTAAAGCAAGTATAGGCCCATTTACTCTACCTCAAAAACCTGGTAACCTTGTTTTTGGAGTGCAACGACTTAATAGTATAGTGCTACTGAACGAACAGGTAACAGGTTACTTTCATGAGAGCAACCACTCCCTTCGTCGTTTACTCTCCTCGCTCTTTTTAATTGATTTTTTTTTTTTAATTTTTAGCACCCATGATTTAAGGGAATACTTTGACATTACAGCTAAGCTCAAAACGTACAGACAATCGAGGCCTGTTGATAATTGAATTGCAAAGCATACAAGATGACACACATAATGCATATCCAATAGACGACACTTGGGATGCAACAACCCTACTGTGAGTTTAGCGTTGATTTAGTTTTTCTATCTCCTAAAATCAACTACATCGACTAAACTAAATTAGCATTGAAATTGTCATGTCTACAGTTGTTAATATTTATTTTTATAAGATAACCTTCCGCAAATTAATCACAAGATATGGGTTACTCACCTTTCCCCTCCGAATGTAGTTTATTGTGATAAGCAATAGCACAGACTTCTCCAGGAATGATGGTTGTCAGCCCTCTGGTTCTCCCACCACTTGTTTCTCCCACCACTTGTTTCAAGTGTGCATCCCTGTAATTTTGAGATCGTCAACTAGCAATTATAACATTTTTATCTAAAGAACAAGCGATTAAATTAGAAAGGTCGGAGAGAAATGAGTAAAATAAAGGGAAAAAAACCAACTAATAGAAAAATAAACCATGTTACATGTATACTGCTCAAGAGGATTGAATCGCCATAAGACTGTGCAATGTCTAGTTCTTTTAGAAATGTATGGTGAGATGGTTAACAAATGCCTCCTCATATGTAGAATGTTTGGACTCGTACTACTTGTTTGGGTCATAACTAGGGTCCAGGGATGTGTTTCTTAAACCTGGCTCCAACAGTAGAATCCAGTGTTTTTAAAAAACTAATCTTAAGACCAATGAAACCCAACACTAATAAATAAATTCATCATTATTATAATATAATAATTATCTGAATTACAAGGTTAATTGAGGAATACAAATTAGACAAATTTAATTAAACTCCAAAGACCATTGATCATATAAACCAACTAATTAGATTCTATTATGAACTGTTTCCTATCTCAACAAAATATAGAATTATATAATTATTAGAAGACAAGAAGGAGAGAACAAATGACTCTGAATCCATTTTTAACTTGAACTGAGGGTAAGAGAAGGGGAAAAAAAATGACGCGACCTTACCTGTCACAAGACTTGTCTGATGTTGCTGCTCCTCTCTTTTGCTTTAAGAATTACTTGCTTTTCTTTACACTTTTAGCTTCTAAGAGAAGAAAATCAAAGCAAATATCAAGAAATTAGTTTTCCCTATTTCAAATATTAAAATATAAACGGATATGTGTCTGTAAGTGTACGTGCATGTGAATAATAAAAGCTTGCATTGGGTAGTAATGCAAAACAGACAAAATAGTGTGCCATGTTATATCCAACCCATCCCATATGTGCTTGCAAAAGGAAAGCAACTATTTCTAATACACATGGAATTATCAACCATATGCACTTGCAAATTGGGTTCCTGATGGTGCAGTCTTGCAAAGAAACTTCTTCCGAAAGAAAACAAATTTTATTAAAAAAAAATGTGCAATCAACAAATCAGCTATGAATCTACATTATAAGATAAAATATCCTTAATCTTGGGTCAAACTCTGCACAACAGATAAATCCAAAACTTCCACCTTCGTGGCTTTTGGGTCACAGGGTCTGCATTTTATTTACTTTTTCAAAATGAAAAATTTTATTTTGGAATCACCAGAAGAAGACCATTATTATATTCAGTGAACTTTATTTAGTGTACAAAAATAGTTATGTGGTTTTCTGCCTTTTCTAGTGAACTAGACCAAATTTCATAAAAGTGCATTTATATTAAGCATAAATACAGAAAATTCATGTCAAAATCATATCCATTGTAATTAAGCAAAAAAAAAGTATACATATTTAAACAAATATTACAAAGGAAGAAAGCCATTCCTCTAAGAAATTATATAAGAAAGTTCCATGTAATAGTTTTATATTCAATAACAAGAAAAAGAATTAAGGGTAAAAACAAAGCCTGTCCCTTTTGGTTGGTAATATGGAGGGGCTCAACATGATCCCCAAAGCTCAGGGTATTTTATGGCTTACCCATGTTTTCCTTTGTAACCAGCCATGTTCTAATCCATTGAGCTCTAAGCCTCAGTCTAATAAAATGACTACTACTGAAAAATATGTCCCTATCTGTGTATCACCTGCATTAATCACCTCCCTCATCATTCTTCTATAAATGTCCCCGGCACCTTTCTAATATCTGCAGTCTGCAGATTTGGCCCTTTCCCTTCCATAAATTTCTCTTTAATGGCATCATTTATGTGGTTGCTGTTTGCATTCCTTGCTTCCTTCAGCCTGCTGAAAGATACTCATCTCTTCTGCAATGGTGATCCCGCCGATGGTTTCACAGCTGTGCCATTAACCGAGCGGAATTTTGATAAGCAATGGCCATACAATCTAAAACTGAGCGATCGATACAGCTTTATCGATGGAGTACGCAGGTTTTGGGTGTATTCAACTGACAAGCCATTCAAACCAAGCACCACAACTAAACCGCGAACTGAAATCCGCATCCGTGTAATGCCCGATAATCTCTTTGATAAGTAGTCTTTAATCCATACCTAAGATCAAAGCTACTAGAATTAGATTGATAGAAGACTTTTAAGTTTGTAGTCCTAATTCTAAGTTTGGCGCAGGGATATGATTACCCATCAAGTGTATGGCAGTTCGAAGGCTATGGCTTTGTGCCTAACGGAACCAGCGGTGTGTCAATTGTGCAGATACATCGCACTACAGGAGCAGCTACTGTGCTGATGCTTATGGTCGTCGATGGTCAACTGAAGTTCTACCACAGTACCTTGGTGGAATCAAACATCTATGACAGGTGGATGAGGATAAATGTGATACATAATGTGGATGCCAATAAGATAACCGTTTTTGTCGATGGTGTTCAAAAGCTGGAGATGGAAGGCAATGGTCCGAATGCCTTCTATTTTAAGTGTGGGGTTTATGCCCAGAGGGATGAAGCTCATTACATGGAATCAAGGTGGAGGGATATCCGGGTTCTCAAGAAAGATGGGTAAAATTGTAAGACATGTAATCATTTAAACCATCACCATGTGACGGAACATCAAACACTTCATGAAGTAATGTATGTTGAAGCAACCGGTGTGTCCTATATACTAGTAAGAAGAACTTCTGGATCAATACTAAACTTCCTACTTTCTTTTGTTAATAGAAGAAAAATAAATTTATTTCCTAAATCTCTAAAGAGGTAGAAGGCTGGCCATCAATCTTTTTCGCTGCCAAGAGCCCCTTTTGGTGCTGAGAGTTTCACCAAGATTTTGGTGAGGAAGACGTTGTTGCCTCTTATTGTTCAAGTAATTATCTTCTCCTTCAATTAGTGAAACTCTCTCGGCACCTTCACCCCTGGACGTAGCCTGAAAGGGTGAACTATGTAAATTGTTGTGTGCGATTTTCTTCTCTTGGTTTACAATTTCTCTTTGTAATATCACGAGCACAATCATCATGAAGTATTCTCATCCTAGCTTCCGCATAACTCTGAATCCATTTTTAATTGAAAATAAAGTTATTAGAAGGAAAATAAGTAAATAACAATAACACACACCTTACATCTCAAAAGACACATCTAAGAGTTCCTCTCTTTTATTTCCTCTTTTACCTCTTAAGAGAAGAAAACAAAGTAAATACCAAGAAATTAATTTTCCTTATTAGTAGGGTAGTAATGCATAACATGCAAAATAAAAATAATGCAAAAATATTATGGCCAGCCTATCCAAACGCACTTGCAAAAGGCAAGCAATTATTTCTAATATACATGCAATTTTCAACCATACGCACTTTGCCAACCAGGCTTTTGATGGCAAACTCTTGAAAAGAAACTTTGTTTGAGAGAAAATAAAAATAAAAACAAAAACAGTGCTGCCAGTTCAATCAAAAGATCAACTAAGGATCTACAATATTATAAGATAAACTATCCTTAATATTGGGTCAAAATCTGCACAACAGGTAAAATCCAAAACTCCCAACTTCATAGCTTTTGGGTCACAGGGTCAGCATTTTGTTTGCTTTTTTGGAACTGAAGTTATACATAATATTTTATTTTGAAATCAGTATCACCACAGAGCAACCATTCATTATATTCAGTAAAGTTGATTTATATATAAAAAATTATAATATTTACTCTGGATTGATCTGTCGTGTACAGTTAACTAAACCAGATTTCATAACAGCACATATATTAAATATACATTTTGATTAAAGAACATGGATGAAGCGAATATATGTCAAAATCATATCCATTGTGACTAAAAAAGGGATAACTATCTATAAATTAGATAGAAAACAGACTATTTCTCTAAGAATGATTATAAGAAAAGTAATTTATACTTCAAGAACTAGAAGAAGAATATGGGTAAAACAAGGGATGTTTTTTCTGGTAAGCAATATGAATACTTTACTCCATTGAACTCTAAGCCACGGTCTTATAAACTGACCATTCCTGACAATAGGTCTCTATCTGTGCATTACCAGCAATTACCAGCATTAATCACCTTCCACATCATCCTTCTTCTATGAATTGCCGTGACACCTTTCTAACATCTGCAGCGTTTGGCCATCTCCTTCCTCAGATTTTTCTTTAAATGGCATCATTTACTTTGTTTCTATTTGCATTCCTAGCTTCTTTCAGCCTGCTGAAAGATGCTCATATCTTCCGCATAGGTGACCCAACCGATGGTTTCACAGCTGTCACATTATCCGAAAGGAACTTTCATATGCAACGGCCATACAATCTAAAGCTAAGTGATTGATACAGCTATCATGATGGAGTGCGCAGGCTCTGGGTTTATTCAACAGACAAGCCCTTCAACCCAGGCACCACAACCAAACCAAGGACTGAAATCCGCATCCGAGTAATTTCTAACAATCTCTTTAAATAAAATAGTCTTAATCCACACCCAAGTTTAGAGTCACTAGAATTAGATTTGATAAACAGAGTCCAAGAAATCATAGTTTTCAATCTCGGTTTGGTGCAGGGATATGACTACTCATCGGGTGCACGGCAGTTTGAAGGCTATGGCTTTTTGCCTACTGGCACCAGCGGTACATCAACAGCGTAGATCCATTGCGCTACAGAAGCTGCTATGGTGCTAACGCTAATGGTCGTTGATGGTCAATTGAAGTTCTACCATAGTACCTTAGTGGAATCAGACATCTATGACAGGTGGATGAGGATAAATGTGATACATGAAGTGGATGCCAACAAGATAACCATGTTTCTTGATGGTGTTCAGAAGTTGGAGATGGAGGGCAATGGTCCAAATTCCTTCCATTTCAAATATGGGGTATATGCCCAAAGGGATGAAACTAATTACATGGAATCAAGGTGGAGGGATATTAGAGTTCTCAAGAAAAATGGGTGAAGCTGTAAAATATGTAATCATTTAAACCATCATCATGTGATGGAATATCAGACACTTCATGAAGTAATGTATGTTAAAGCAAGGGGTGTATCCTAGATACTAGTAAGAAGCACTTCTATACCAACACCAAACTTCCTACTTTCTTATATTAATAGAAGAAAAAGTAGTTTAAATGTTATACAAATTGTCTGGAGAAGATCAATGAAACTGTGGCCCTATCAAAATGAAAAAAGCGAATAATTTGGTTGGAAAATTAAGAGGCTGGATCGGTACCTAGCAAGGTCAGAGGTATGGAGAATACACCAGTGTTGTGAAAACCAGACAGAAAGTGTCCAAATCACTAAAAAATCAGCAACTTGTTGAGAACCAGATGAAGGACAGCTCACAACTGAGCTGGAGTTGAGTAACTGGGTGAATCAAAGCGGCTTTCCTAAACCTGGATAGTTCACAAAAATAAAAAGAATTTATTTTGTAAATAGATAATAAGTTAAAAGAAGGATTTGAAGCATGGTCAAACAATGTTAATGAGATTATATAGTATACATATATAAAAGTATACATTTAATACAACCCTGCAGGATTCATAAATTATATTGACATTATACATCCATGAACAACACATTAGTATGAGTCTGGCTCAACAAATGTGAACTGATGATTGGTTCATAAAAAAAAAATCAGACAAGCAACTTCACTAGTACAGTGGCTCGGTTCAGTTATTACAACACCAGAGTGGACACTGTTGAACACCCTATGAGATCAACAGGTAAAACCTTCAAAAGGATTGAAATAGGTACAAAAAATTAATATCCAAAAGTCATTCCTTTTGTTATATAGAATAAAAACATGAACATCCCTAAGATAAAGGGTTACAAAGACATGTGGAACATCCAAAAGTCATTCCTAGAAGGTAAAGGCCTCTGACTATACAATAACGATGGAGGCATAAAAATGAAATTGAAATTAAATGGCAACTATGCATTGACCTTTTCAGGAACATATTTCTCTTCAACAGATCTGGTAACATGCATCTCAGTCTGTTGGCTTCAAGGACATCGGCTGCAAAAGACACCTGATTACATGAGAATCTGTGTCATTTCTCAGTAAAAAGATCCCATCTGGCTCTGAAAATATGGGTTCTAATCATGGTTGTTCAGAGCAGACACCCTTTTATTAGTTAAGCAACCGAGCCTCCAACTAGAAATCTGACCCCAAGTTCCTTCTGGGATCAGTTCAGAGCACGCATATACGACACTACACTATCCGGGCATGTTTAAGTTTCATTAGCTTCCGAAAAGACCACCCAAAAACTCAAACTGATTGTGACTAATATGTATTAATTTACATAATAACCAATTCCAAACCTTCTATTGTGTCCTATGTGGTGTACCCATTTGTAAGTCGTAACCCACCCGACAAACTATCCATTGGATTTGGTTTAAACCAAATTTCAGCAGATTCAGATTTAAATTTGACATAGATCTGAATGGAAGAGAGTGGTAGCAACAAGATGACTGGGAATGCGTTCTGAAATCATGAAATAGGTCATATATGTCAAGCAAGAGATGAGCATGCTAGATAAGAACCCAGATAAGAAACAGGGTTTGCAGAACTTTATTTTTAACCATCTTGTTGCAGCTAAAAGATAAGTTCCTGAAACGGATGTGCTCTACTGCTTGACAGAAATTACTGAGAAAGTGTAAGGCCATAGGGTATGTTTTCAGGGAGCTTCTAGTTGTAGCCGCATGCTATTTCTAAATATACTTTTTAACAACTTCCCATGCAGATGAGGCGCCTAAGGCTTTATTTTTTCCCTCAAGTTTTCTGGTAACTAGATGACTGAAATATAAACTGGGACCAGAGGGAGCAGTTACTTTCTGAATAGTTTCAATATAGGTGAGACTGTCGGGTACATTTTTCCAAATTTCTAATAGCTAAGTGCATGGACGGGCTACCGCTATTTTTCTCATACGATGGGTTTGTCAACTGGCAACCGTCTACCTACACTGAGGACAATGTGGAGTAAACAAGACCATAAAACTTAGTGACATCCCTCTGGAGTTTGGACTGTAGCAGGATAATGGACGGTTCATACCTTAGACCCAAATGGAGGCTAAGGTCATATAACCCAAGATGCACCTTTCCAGCTTGTACACACAATAAGAAATCTACACTTGGAAGCTCGAAAGAAATTAGACAGGACAAACTAAAGGGAAGATACTACAGAGGCAAGTCGTCACTGAAATTTTGATACCTGTTAATATCTACTACTTGCTTGCCCGCATTGGAGTAAACCCTATGTTACCAGAAAACACTAGACCCCTTGTGATCCACTACATGGAACACAGATTCCAGATTGTGGAATGGTAGCAATCTGGAATGCTGATTTCAACATTCCTTATCCTCAACATCTATTTAGAGACAAGTCTTTGGCGACCTTTTGACAGCAAGGGATGTGTCTAGTTTAATTTCCTCATGATTAATGAAACCTACTCCTAGAATGAAATACATTTATCATTTTATCTGGAAAGTGAATGAACTTTATAGGATTGCAAAGGAGTTATTTGTATTGTTGTATACGTGTGTCTTTGTCTTTATTAGTGTAGGGGTAAATTCCCAGGTTTATCTACACTTTAATTTGTAATAAGGATTTGGAGAGAGTAACAAAGACAATGCAAAGACACAAATTTTTACGTGAAAACACAATTTGAGAAAAACCATGAGGGGGAGAGAATTCACTATTTTCAGTAGGTTACAGTGAACTCAACAGAGCTAAAACTCAGATCTAATCTCTGAATACAATGGAATAATAGTTTTGGGAGGTCTCTTCTCTGTAGTGGAAAGGAAGTCTTACCTTTTGAGGATTTCTGGTTGTCTGTCTCCCCCCTATTTTTTGCTCTTCTTCCAGTGTATATATACCCAGGGAGGCTTCATTGGCAGTGCGGGTCATGCGGATTTCAATAATTGCATGATCTGCACACGGTGATTCCTCTATAACGGCTTAGATTATGCCCTTGATGTAGCAAGCGATCTCTGTTATCTTCTGTAACAGTCCGCATTGGAGTAGGGATCGTTACAACATTCAAAACGGGGGATGATCTGGCAGTGTAACAGACTCCATAAATGTAGGCGGATATCAATGGAGTTGGTTGCAGTAGTCACCTTGCTCGAAACGGAAGAACTGGTCTCGGGATGGCGATATTCTCGGTAAGAGGAGCGTCCTCGGGGCAGCAGATTCCTCAGGAGGATGAGTGTCCTCGGGGCGATTGACTCTTCAGAAGGAGGAATGTCATCAGGAACGGCTAGGCGATATTCCCAAGGAGAACTTTGCCTGGCGTACCATGTTGTTTGTCTTCAGGAGTTTCTGAAGAGGACTAACACGTGTCCTGATCTTGTGTAGGTCAGAAATTGACCACTACATATGCCCCCTCGCCCTTGTGATTGTTGGATTCGTGGAAAAAGATCGGAAGGGCAAAATTGGTAGAAATCCATTAAGTGCTGTCAAGTCTCTTGGAAGTTGATGCAAGGAAAAATCAGACTTAATCATTGCGTATCTCTGAAATTAGATTTGGGGATGACAGGGATGAATGGCAGCTGGCTTGCATATCTACAGGGCCTGATTTGGAGAATTCTGGTTTATAAACTGGTGTCTTTTCGAATCCTCATGCCATGATGGGTGAGATCGTGAGGCAGAGGTGACTGAAATCTCGATGACATGACATGCCAAAAAATCGCGGGTCGTGGACCTGTTTCTTGAGGATTGAAAGTTTAAATAATAGACGTTCGATCTCCATCTATAAAAAAGGTAGTTGCCTGAGGAGAGATTTGTATCCTATGAAAACTTCTCTCTTCCAAGTTTTTGTTCTCGTGAGCTGAGATGTCTCCCTTCTTCGTTCGGCGGAGGAAAGAAAGAGGGGATGAAGGTGGTTGTAGCGCCCCAGCGTCGAGGAGCCCAGTTGTCAGGAAATGTCAGTCTTTGTGACAGGCCTATCACGAAGCATCTGTCTTTGTGATAGCGCTCTGCCTCCAGGCATGGTTGTCTGGTGGCGTGCTTCAATTAGAGCCAATGTCTGGTTCCGAGTTGCCAGTTTCTTTGGGGGTGAGGATCGTTCTAAAGAATCTAACCCTCCCTCCATATAGGGCGTACGATGAGTGGAAGCCTCTAGTAGGGTAAGCTGGTGAGTTGTATCTCACCCTTGAGCTTGACCTTCTACCTTGGGACATTGCAGTGGAGGGAAACGTTTTCTCCTTCTGACGTGTTCTGTCGGAGTCTAATTAGTCGAATGTTGTCGCCTCGCTCCTGGAGGGCTTCTTAGGGGATTGTCGTAGCGGACGGTGTTCGTCTGGCTTCCTTGGAGGAATGGAAAGTTGATGACGAGATACAACTACCCACTCTCAGGGCTGATGCAGGGTTGAAGACTGCCCCCGAGAGATCTCCACCAACGAATGAGCCTTCACTGTTCTTGTATTAAAGACCTGCAAATGATGGTGAGACAGGTTCTCGAATCTCCTGTATTTATTTTTAAGAAGTAAATACGGGGATGTAAAAGATTTCATGTATTCTACTTGTCAGATGTAACGACATAATGAAATTTAATGAAAATATAAATGCGTGCATTTTGTAATGAAAATGACTGAGTTGTTTAGATCTTTCCTGGTTTGTATTTTAAAATGATCATACCCCTTTAGAGGCTCGATTCCGGATGGCAAGAATGTGGCATGTCTGTAGCGCTACCTCCGGATAGTATCTTAATCTGCGAGTGCACAGATATTCGTTCTCCGAGCGATGTAAGGACTTCAGTCGCGGAGCTATACTGGGCCGAGGCGCTAATCTCGAGAGAAGTGAGGACTTCAGTCGTGGAGCAACATTGGGCCAAGAGACGCTTGTCTCTAGGAGAACTGAGGAGTTCAGTCGCGGAACTGATGGGAGCCTGGGGGTTGATGTTGGTACTATTACTCTCAAGCGAGGGTTTCCTTTTGAAACGCACAAGCATAGAGTTCTGAGTGAGGAGAGCCCTTAGCTACGGAGCTGAGCAAACAGTTGCTCAATTGGGGATAGGCTTTTTGGGGGTAGTTGCCCAATTGAGGATTAGCCTTTAGAACCCAGAGATAGGTGCTTGTACTGTGATTCTTGAGTGCGGGCTTCCCTTCTCGTAATACAAACAAACTAACAGTAGTCCAATCGGGGATGAACCTTCCGGACGGTACTTGCCCGTTTGGGGGATGAGCAATGGTGGTTGCCGGGTGGAGATGAACCTTTCAGACAGTAGTTGCCCACCGGGGATGAGTCATGGCAGTTGTCTGGTAGGAATAAACATTCTGGACGGTAGTTGCCCACCAGGGATGAATCATAAGGGTGACAGTTGCCTGATTGGGGATGAGCCTCCCGAAAGGCAGTTGCCTGATTGGGGATAAGCCTCCCAAAGTGCAGTTGCCTGATTGGGGATAAGCTTGAGTGATCGCCCGGAGGCGCGTACTTGTGTAATCGTTCTAAAGTAGAGGGCTTCCCTCCTCGGAACATACAGATAAAGGTCTCCGAGTGAAGGGAGACTTCAGTCACGTAGGAAACATTTACAGTAGCCTAAGTAGGGATGAACCAAAATGTTACCTGAAATGGACGCTCGTGTTTGTCGTTTTCGAGTGGAGATTTGAGACTTCAGTCACGTAGGAAACATTTACAGTAGCCTAAGTAGGGATGAACCAAAATGTTACCTGAAATGGACGCTCGTGTTTGTCGTTTTCGAGTGGAGATTTCCTTCGAAACATACAGATGGGAGTCTCCATGGAGACGTGCTTATGAGTGACCGTATGATGGCTGATGACCGGAGAGGAGGATCTTGTGGAAGATGTGGAGAGTCGTGTGCCAGCTGTTGGAGCCTGCTGGATCTCGAGTAAGGGAATCCCTTCTCGGAGTTCCGCTACAACCCTGGAAAAGAGAGCTTGTAGGTTGACCAATCGGGGGTCAATAAGCAGGTTCCGCAAATTCTTTAAAGGATATAAAGAAGTCAGTGAGAATCAAAATGCATTTTTATTAATGACTTTAATAAAATAAATGAAAAGTAACGAAATACATGGAGTTTACTCGTTTGAGATACTTCCCTGACTTATTTCCCGGGTTGGTGTTTAGTCAATCGTTCTGTATTGAGTGATCATGTGCTACGGTTGACTCAGAGACGGAATCTCTGGCTGTCTTTTTGCCTTGGAGGAGGCTCCGATGCAAGGATGTACTCTCAAAGATAACCCTACTAGATAAGATCTTTAAGGTACTTGTGAAGAAACTGACATTGAGAAATTTGGTGTCCTTGTTGTTGTGGAAGGAACAATAGTCTCTAGCTTTGGAGCGAGCAGGGTCACACGTGTTTACTTCTGGACGCTTCACATAGGGTTGACCTTTGATGGCTTCGAAGACGTCCTGGATCGGGAGCTTTAGAGGGGTGAAGCTGTCAAATATTTCGTAAACTCAAAGTTGGACCTGCTGAGGGTGCGGGAATGGTTGCTTCTTGAAAGTGCCTTGCCCAGGACCCTGGAGGTCAATGGAGGGGCCTCTGTGCTGCTGCTTTGGTTTTGTTCTGTCTTTGTCGGTTTTGAAAGATGGGTTGGCGGAGCTTTTCATTGTCTCCTCTAATTGGATGTATGATTGGGCTCGGTATAAAATCTCGCTCAAACGGGTGATTATATTTCACCAAATGCTTATACAGTGGGTGAGTGATTCGTAATCCACTGATGAATGCGAGGGCAAAAGCGTCTTTTCTGTAATTGTGTACTCTGACTAACTGATTTTGAAAGTAGCCAGTGTACGTCTTGAGACTGTCGAAGGGCCTCATCTTAATGGAGATGAGGTGATGGTTGTTCTGCTTGAACTCCTGAAGGGAAGAGTATTGGGCGAGAAACAACTTCGTGAGACCTCTGAAGCCATAGATTGAACATTACGGAACGGAGTAGAACCAGTTGGAGGCTACCTCTTTCAAGCTGGAGGGGAAGATCAGGCACAAGATGGAGTGGCTTCCAGAATGGATCAACATCTTGTCCTGATACCGACAGAGGTGCTGAACTTGGTTGCTCTGACTGAGTAGCAATCAAGGTCAGAATCACGAACTTCTTGGGAAATTTGTATTATAATATGGCCTTGGAAAAGGGACGAGGCATACTGTCTTGGAAATTTGCATATTTAGGGCCATGCAAATTTGCATCAATGGCGATGGCCCTAAATATGCGGTGACGAGGCATACTCGCTTCTTTGACTCGCTCTTATACGAGCTTGTCGAGAGCTTGGACACGGATGAATGCCTCAGTTCTCCTTCGAGACTGATGAGGTCAATTCTTCGTGCGAGGATGAGAACTTGACTCGTCGTCGGATTGTTCCGATGGAGTAGGGGAGGCTGCTCTGCAACACCTCTGACTTTGAGACTGCTCGTCACTTGTAACCTCCATAGCACTACGCCTCTCTAGCGACGGGGGCGGTATTCGGGTGTTCTGGAGGACCGTGATCTGGGTGAGGAGGTAGTCTTTCAGGATTTCATCTCCTCCTGTTAGCGAGATGCGTGTTCTCAATCCTGCTCTGCTTGCTCTTGCTCGCGGTCGAACAAAGCTTGCTCTTTGTTAATTCTTCTTTCATGATGGCGAACATTTGGAGTTGGGTCTCGTAAACGGACAGCTGGTGGATGCCTCTGATTGCCCCCTGCGAAGGCGTGGAGATAGCATTTTCTGTGAAGAGGCCGAGACCGCTCGGAGGATATTGTCCCCAGCGGTGGCAACAGATTTGCCTTTGGAGGTGGTCCCTTCGCCGGTGGTGGGCTGTGTTTTCGGGGCCATGGCTCACTGGTGAGGCTTTCTGAGAAAGGGTGTAGTAGGAGGGAAATTTGATCGCTGGGACTCAGCTCTCAATGAAAGCACAAAAAATGTAGGGGTAACTTCACAGGAGGAATTTATCTACACTTCAATTTGTAACAAGAATTAGGAGAGAGTAATAAAGACAACGCAAACACACAAATTTTACATGGAAACCCAATTTGAAAAATATCACAGAGACAGGGAGAGAATTCACTATATTCAGAAGGTTACAGTGAATTCAGTAGAACTAAAACTCTGATCTAATCTCTAAACACAATGAAATAATAGTTTTGGGAGGTCTCTTCTCTGTAGTGAAAGGGAAGTCTTACTTTTTGAGCATTTCTAGTTGTCTGTCTCTCACCATTGTTTTGCTCTTCTTTCAGTGTATAACTACCCGGGGAGGCATATTGGCAGTGCGGGTCATGCAGATTTCAATAATTGCATGATCTGCACGTTGTGATTCTTCTGTAACGGCTTGAATTCTGCCCTTGATGGCAGGAGCGATCTCCGCTGCCTTCTGTAATAGTCTGTGTTGGAATAAGGATCATCACAACGTTCGAAACGTGGGATGATCCGACGGCGTAACAGACTCCATAAATATTCAATGGAGTTGGTTGCAGTAGTCATCTTGCTCGGGACGAAAGAAGTGGTCTCGGGGTGGCGATGTTCTCGGAAGAAGGAGCATCCTTGGGGCAGTAGATTCCTCGGGAGGATGAGTGTCCTTGGGGCGATTGACCCTTTGGAAGGAGGAGTGTCCTCGGAACGGTTGGTCGATGTTTCTAGGGAGAAGCTTTGCTTGGCGTTCCCTGTTATTTGTTTTTGGGAGTTTCTGATGAGGAGGGACACGTGTCCTGATCTTGGTATAGGCTTGAAATTGACCACTACTATTAGTTTGATTGCGAAGGAGTTAATGAATTGCCTTTCAAATAAGCCTACACCTAGAGTACCGCATTCCTTGATCAGTAACATCCTATGAACCCATTCTCACTTGGCATGCTGGAGCAATCCGCATTCCCGGTAATTTTTTGTCATCACCATCTCTCTGAACCTAACAGAGAAGCAGTGAGAAAGTAAATGAAGTGGCAGTTGCAAAAAGACAGTTCGAAAGGAACATCAAATTTGTATTATACTACCGTTGTTTTTTAGAGGACAAATCCAAATCTCTCATCCGCAAAAGACAAGATTTGCTGAATTCCTTGAGCTTTTACTCTTACCTCCTAATGACATATATGAAAGATACTATGTTAGTGAATTATAATGAAATAGGTACAATTAGCTCATTTATAGTGAATTTTATTTCAAAGTAAATCTAATGAGTCTTTTTCTTGCTAAAAACAATTGCTTACAAATTTCAGATCATAAAGAAATAACTAATGCTTCTGATTGAAAAAGTACTATGAAGTAATACTATTTCTATTTGTGTTCAGGGCAAAACAAAAGTAGAACGCTAGAAGAGACATTTAGTGGGTATCAATTGGGGAAGATCCTAGGATGACGTAAGATATCAAAAATATGTATATCAAGCGTAAGAACTAGCTTGGGCTTGGATTCAGTAATACTTTTCATACAGTTAGCCTACAGATACACACACAGCAGTGGAAGGCAGGGCTGAAATTTGATTTGAGCTCAACAAGTATCTGCACAATTCAACCGCTCTTTTATGCTGTTGTTGCAATTTATTAACTAAAGAGGAGTCCCTTTGCTCTTTACATGCTCATTGGCGTTTTATTAAAAGAAAAAGAAGGAAAAAGGAAAGGAAAAGAAAACAAGGGGGACTACCAAACTGACGGTCTATTGGATTTGTAAGATCTCATTTATATCGCGACTTGAGAGAAGACATTGCTCAAATGGCAGATGCAGTTACCACTTTGCAAAAATGTTCCTCTTGGACCTGTAAGTACATAATTTCACACTAATTTTTACCCAGTCATCCCACATGATTGAATTGGTTGTTGCAATTGCTAGTTTGGCGTGCTTGTTTTTTTTTCCAAGGCATTGATCATAGGGCTTTTGATGTGTTAAGTTAATCCCTTGGATAGGTCATGACCTGATCCATCCTCGTGTTCAGTTTCCCATTGAAACCAAGAAGTCCTCTGGAAAACACTTCTAAGCAATGAAGCAAAAGCAGGAGCAAAGCGGTAGGCAAGGCTTAGTCTTTATTGGGCTTTAATGGGGTCATAAAGGCAAAAAACGCCAAGAATTTTTTAAGAATAAAAATATAGCTAAAACAGAAAAAAAAAAATAGAAAAGAATTTCAAAATTAAGGAATTTCATAACTAATAAACAAAATAAGAAATCAACACTAAAATCTTAGTCATAACAATAAGAATAAACATAACAAAATAATACATAAAATGTAAAAATCTTTTAAATCTAAAAGCAGGGCCAAACCGCCCCAAAACGGACATAGCGAAAGCAGGGGCTTTAGCGGGCTTTTTATATCAGTGCTTCTAAGCGCCCAACTTTAGAGTAACTGAAAAAGTCATTTCTGAGCTGACAAACCTTAAACAAACTCACACAAATTTCGTTGAAAACTTTGTGGAAACTTTTCTATGGAAAAGTTTACAAGCATTTCTAAGCTCTTATTTTCCCTAGGTCTTATTTGGAAACAAACAGGCCCTTAGGCTTCTTACTTCACTATATTTCTGAATCTGTTTTAGAAAAATTTATTCACCGCACTATATATAATAGGAATTATGTGCTTCTGCAATGTGATCAAATTACACATTAGCCAACCTAACTATTCAAAATGATACAGGCTGAGTGAGAGAAATCCAACATGTCGGAGTTGCTACATTACGTTCTCCACAGCAACCTTGAAATTAGTGATTCCAAGGTTGATACTAATTAAGGCCGGAACTAGGGCCTGCGTGATACAACATTGCAGTACAAAAACTGTACAACCCAGTACAACAATCTATAATATTTAGATATTTTCAAATTCACCTATAGGCTCAATCATTTAGAAACAAGCTATCTGTGATGGGGCATCCAGCATGCAAAATGCAGCCTGATTTCGGGAAGAAGAACAAGATAGAAAGAAAACAGAGGAAAAGACAAAAGTCTGCTTCAACTGTATCAATTGATTTAATTTATTAAAAAAAAACTAACCAGTGCAATAATGTGAGTCCAACAAAGGTAGAACCACCAAAATAAAACAATAATGTCACCCATCCTCGTCATCTATTGCTATCATCCAGTGCTACCAATCTGCTTGAAAGAAATTTAAATTTCTTGCCTTCGGTTTTACAGGGACCCATTTCTATAGAAAAATGGAGAAGGCTATTTTCTCATGAGACGTCCCAGTAAATCTTAGTTTGATTAAACAGAACTTATTTTCACAACAATAACTATATCCTATCATAATCACTATATAAACCCATTCAAATTTTCCTAGTTTTGTCACTGCTTAGGATTATCAGTCCCAAAGAATTATCTTTAAAATGGTTTCCCTTACTTGGGTTCCCTTGGGTTTCCTAGCTTTCTTATGCCTTATAAACAATGCCCATCTCTCGTGCAATGATGATCCTACTGATGGCTTCACAGATGTACCGTTAACGGAATGGAACCTTGAGAATCAATGGCAGTATGACCTCCCTCTTCATGACCGTTACAGCTATGTAGATGCCATACACAAGTTTTGGGTTTACTCCACAGACAAGCCACTTCGGGCCAATAGCACGGCCAGACCATGGAGTGAGATACATACTCGTGTAATAGCCTCGTAGCTTTTTTTTTACATGAAACAGTATTCAATTCCATACTCAAGTTTTAGAGACGGTAGAATTACATCTACTACAGAAAGAATCTAACAAGGTGTAGTTCTCATTCTACTGATTTTGATGCAGGGATATGACTACTCATCTGGTGTATGGTAGTTCAAGGGTTGCGGTTTTGTGCCAAATGGTACCAGTGGTACCTCAGCCATGCAGATTCATCGTACAACAGGTGCGGCTACAGTGTTAATGTTGATGGCAGTTGATAGCCAATTAAAGTTCTATCACAGCGCCTTAGTGGAAACAAACATCTATAACAGGCGGATGAGGATAAATGTGATACATGATGTAGATGCCAATAAGATAACCATGTTCATCGATGGTGTTCAAAAGCTGGAGCTGGAGGGCAATGGGCCAAATACCTTCTATTTCAAGTGCGGGGTTTATGCCCAAATAGATGAAACTAACTCCATGGAATCGAGGTGGAGGGATATCAGAGTGATCAAGAAAGATGGATAATGTGGTAAGACATGTTATCAATTAAACCATCATCATATGATGGATCATGGAGCACCACATTTTTCATTAAGTAATGCATGCTAAAGCACGGAGGTATCCTAGTTACTTGTAAGGACCACTTCGGTATCAACAACTAAGCTACCCACCTTCTTATGTTCCACGTCGCAGAAATCTTTTAGATAGATGGGGGAAAGATCAAAGCAAGGGTGTTAAATTGTATGGAGGAGAACTATGGTCCTATCAAAATAACAAAAAGGAATAATCTGATTGGAAATTGCACAGCTTGAATTAATAACATGGAAGTGTATCAGAAACTATATCAAGAGCTACGGAAATGTTTACAAGATAAAAACTATACATTACTGAAGCTTTGTCAGTTATATAGAACAAAAGCACTCAATCAATTAATTGTGAATATTTTCCTAAGGCATATTCTTAAATACCGAATTTCCAAAATTTAATGGCAGAGAAAGAAATTTGGAGAAAAATTACGGAAATAACAGTACATTTCTAGAAATTTTTCTATAATTAGGAGAGTAAAGCAGCTGTCTCCATGATTTTCAAACAAAAAATATTAACATTTAATTTAAGCAAAACCTAACCTTAAGATTAGGCTGTCGGATCCAAACCACATTAGAGCTTAAGCGAACTATTGCAATCAGTTCCTTAATTTCTGTCTATGAAATCATGAAACTCCCCTTTTTTCTGCCAAATTATCACATCAAAATTGTCAGTTTCACGCCGTGGATTTGGATCAAATCACATGGGGAGCAAAGAAAATGCCCTAGTTTCATGTTTCGACTTACCTTTCTGATGATGATCTTCGATTTTTCCTTGAAACCTTAGAATTCCAAAACCCAGAGACCCAAATAACATCGGTTGCTCGAAGCCCTAGAAATTGAGAGAGAGAGAGACTGTTTTAATCCCGAACATAGGCGCCAAAGTCACAACGTTACAATGTTTGGTGTGGAGCCCGTCTGTCATGCGCCCGGAGCACGGGACTTCATTTGCCTCGGGTCGGGCCCTAAGAGGCACTTTCACCCATGCCCAGGTCAAAAACAGGGCAGGGTGTTTTTTGAAAAAAAATCAATTTGCCCGGTCAACCGGGAGGCAGTATGAAGCCCGCAATTGTGAAAGATGTTTTTATAAAATTTTCGGTGGCTCTCATTATATTGTCTTTGCAACAAAAAAAAAAAAAAACTATAGTAAAAGTGCTCGAAGGGACTTCAGTTATGCTATTTGGACTAAAAAGAGGCTCTCTTTCGTAAATCTACTAAGTCCATTCCTGTAGAAAAAATATTGGGAAAGTTGTCTTTGGGTACAGGGATAAAAATGTCCAGCAAAAAACTCCTCGTACTTTGAAACGCTATGAAAAAACTCCTTGACGCAATTTGTTGTGTGTGCAGGTCCCTGTCTCCACTGATATTTTTTTAAAACCCATCTAGTCCGTGATTAGATGTCTTATCTTAGTTGATTTGAGTCGCTTGTGAGGCATGTGGACGTGCTTGGAGGTTTATTTTTATCTACTTTGTTCTGATTTTTGTCCACCTCAAGGTGGATAATTTTTTTTTGCATTGATAATTTTTTTCAAAGACAATTTTTTTTACATGAATGCTATATTTCTATCCACTCTCAATGGATGCTAAATACGTATTGATTTCTCCCCAGAGATTTGTCATTAGCAAATTATTCATAACTAGAAAATTATTCATAACATATAAATATTTATTTATTTATCTTTAACTTATAAATTCTGTATACCTTTAATATTCTATCTATGTTCTTAAAACTTTTGTCCGCATTCTCATAATATTTGTCTACCTTCTTAAATATTTTGTCCACTTGCTATATATTCTGTCTATCTTGTCAGATATTTTGTCCATTTTTTCTAATATTTTGTCAACTTATGCTAATATTTATCTACTTACTCTAGAAAAGTTTTTTTTTAAATACTCTAGAGATTTTCTTACATAGACATCTTTACACATGGACTCAAAAGCAACTTTTCCTTCAATTTTTTCTTTCTGTCGATGTTACTCAACTTCTATCAATATTTTTATATTGCTATCTATCTTTCATCTTTTTGGTCCACATTCGTCAATTTTTGTCTAATTTTATAAATTTATAGATTAAGCGGACAAAATATTAGAATAAGTAGACAAAAATTAGAGAAAGTGGACGGAATATTTGAAAAAGTGAATCAAAATATTTAAGAAGGTGGACAAAGTAGACATAATATTAAACAAAAAAAATTGGTGAATTAAATTATAATGAACATTCCAAAAAAACTTATCTCTGCAAAAAAAATATCAATGCAAAAAAAAAATGTCCAACATGAGGTGGACAGAAATATGAGAGAGTGGACAGAATATAACTTCCGAGCCGCTGTCATTAATGTCATGTTTCATGAAAAAGACAAAAGAAAAAAAGGACAAAATTGAAAATTAAATATAAAATAGGATTTTTATCGACCTTACTCAACTTTTATGTACTTTTTTATATTTATCTCTATCTTTTCTTTCTTTTTTTTGTCCACCTTTGTCAATTTCTATCTAATTTTATAAATTTTTAGAGTAGGTAGACAAAATATTAGAATAAGTGGCCAAAAAATTAGAGAAAGTCGACAGAATATTTGTCAAGGTGTACAAATATTTTGAGAAGGTAGAAAAAGTGGACAGAATATTGAACAAAATAAATTGGTGAACTAGATTATAATCTAGATTATAGTAAACATTTCAAAACAAAAATCTCTACATAAAATTTATCAATGCAAAAAATGTCCAACATGAGGCGAACAGAAAATATGAAAGAGTGGACAAAAATATAACTTCCAAGCCGCTATCATCAATCTCGTGTTCCGTAAAAAGGAGAAAATAACAGGATAAAAGACAACACATCAGAGAGAACTAGTTAAGCAAGGCGATAAGGGCAATATGAAAATAAAATGTGCCATGTGGTGGGGATAGAGACATGCACACACAACAAACTGTGTCAAGCGGCTTTTTCACTATGTTTCAAACTATAGAGAGTTTTTCACAGGATAGTCATCATTTCACGGACCTAAAGATAATTTTCCCAAAAATATTTGCGGTCAATACTATTGGCGCAGAACATATCAAAATCACTTCTATATCATCTAATTAACATAATTATATATGAATCCATCATTTTATGATGCAAATATTTTTCTTTCTTATTTCTATCTTTTCTCCAAGGAAATCTGAATTATGGGGCCGTTTGTTTCGCGTAAAACTCCGTAATTCGTAAATGACTTACTACCCAGTTACAACTACGACGTTTGTTTGGACCGTAATTCGTAAAAGACTTACGTAACTCAAATAACACTCACTTGCAACCCAGTTATCACTCACTTACAGCCCAGTTACAGTTAATTTTGTGGTCATACAAATTTGTATTATTTTTTATATTAATATTAAATTTTTTTAATATTTAACTTTTTTAATATTTATTTGTAGTATTAAAACTTTTAAAATCACCAAATAGTTAATTTTGTGGTCAACTTTTCACTTACGACTTATACATTACGACAACTAAACACCGTAAAGTACAATACACTTTTTCACTTTACAATTTTATATTACCAACCAAACGCCGTAAAATTTACATACATGTAACTCATTTACAATTGTAAAAGACTTTACCAATTACAACTACGAATTACGGCCAGTTACGACAACCAAACAGACCCTATGTTACACTTTCGCGAGAAAATCAAAAGGCCTATTAAAGGTGTGTTTGTTTCTCGTAATTGGCCCATAAGTGATAAAATACAATTACAGTAAAATCATTTACAGTATTTGTTTGAGACCATAAGTCGTAAAATGCACTTGCAGCGTAAACAGCTAATTTTATGGTCATGCAAATTTCACTTACATCACAAGTAGTTAATTTTGTGGTCATATGCAAATATGTATTGTACATAGTTAATTGTAATTAGATTAATATTTTTTATTATTAGATTAATTTTTTAAATTATGAGAATTTTTTTAATTATTAGATTAAAGTTTTTTATAAATAATTCTAGTATATTTTATTATTTGAATTTTTATTACTAGATTAGTAATATTTAATATAAAATTAAAAATATTATTAAATATTTTTTAATTTTACAAATAATATTTTTAATTCTTGAATTTAATAATATTTATAATATATTGCAATATTAAATAATATTTAATAATTAGCATTAAATTACTATTAAAACTTTAGTAATCTAATATTTTTTATTAATTTAATATTAATATTTCTATTTTTTAATATTTAGTATTTAATATTTAATATATTAAATATTTATTTTAAATATTTATAATTTTTAAGATTTATGTTTTTAATATTTTACTATTTTTAAAATGTAATATGTTTAAATCATCAAATAATTAGTTTTGTGGTCAACTTTTTCACTTAGACTTACAAATTACCAACCAAACATCGTAAAACATAATATATTTTTTACTTATAATTTTACATTATCAATCAAATACCATAAAACTTATTTGTGTAAAATTTATTTATAATTATAAAAAAATTTATCATTTACAACTTGTTACTTATGGTTACTTTCAGCAACCAGGCCCTTGTGTACAAACTTCCTTTAAAAAAAACCAAAATGGATAACTTCTGTACAAGCCTACAGCACATCAGCAAAAAAACCAGCTAATCAACTTAGGGTTTTGACATCTCCTTGATCACCAAAACCCTAGCTCTGTTGATGGTAACAAGGCACAAGCACACATGCTCTTCAAGCTCCTCCACCTGCCACTTGAACCCGCACCCGTTCTTCCTCAGCTCTTTCACCACTTCCTCAAGAGGGAACTTGTCCTCCCTTCTCTCCAAGCAAAACCTTATCATCTCCCTCTTGTGCCCACTTCATCGTAAAGCCGTGCCATAATGCGGCTCACTGTGTCAAAGTCTCTGTTCAATATGTAGTCCCTTTGACCGTGACATCAAGTTGTTTCCTCAGCTTCCTCAGAGACTTGCACTGGACGAAATTTAGACGACTCCAGAACTTCTTCTTCTTGAGTTGAATTGGTGAAACACCCAGAAGAGCTGGCCCCATGTCAGGCCCAGAGGTCGAGTGCCCCGCAATGCCAATGGTTACCAGAGCAAACACACTGCAAGCCACTGTTAAACAAAATCCCGAGGCCCTCTTGATCCACTCTATCAACTTGATTCTCCTTGATACCTTCTTTCGCTTCGATTTGAGGCAGTGCAAGATAGAAGAGAAATTGTTGCATATCAGTTTGAAATCTTCTGGTTTTAGAGTAGAGAACGGATTCCTTAGGAGAGAGAAGGAGTCAAGCTCGGAGATTGCTGAACTATATTGCTCTGGTGAGTACTGGGAGAACCTCTGGAGGGCTCTCTGGATGAGTCTGTAGTTGGCATGGGTTGTGTTGATGCTTCCTAGTAATTTGCTGCATATTCTTTGGGCTTGGGCACTGGTGTCGAAGTAGCGAAGCATGAGCAGTTTGAGATTTGGTGGTGATTGCTTGGAGAAGGCTTCAAGAATGGAGGGCACGAGGTGTTGCTCTGGTTCAAGCATGATGTCCATGGTGTTCATGTTGGATCGAGGGGAGCCCATTGGCTCGTCCACAAGCAATTGGGCCTTTGGGAAGAAATCGACATAGGACTGAGTTCTGAATGCGTGATGATACTCCTCGTTCACACTGAAGCTCTTTCGGGTGCCTGAGATGCTGTCCTCGTCTGAAACATTGGACAACAAATTAAGGTCATGAGTCCACATTTTCTCAGGTCTTCAAGATTCCCATATATTTTATATAACTAATAACTATTTATGCAGTTACTTGTCTATCAACTTCACGTTCTTATTGATGTTCTACTTAAGATAATCCATGAAATTAAGAAACAGAAAGAAGGAGAAATTGTTATTATCATTGTTAATATGATCAGTTATGACAGTAAGGCTGCAGATGCATTAGCTTAAAGTTTCAAACTCTAAGAAACAAACATGATATCCATCAAATGAACATCTACATACTGATAGCTTTTATAGAGCTGGAAAGGAAATACATGAACAAATAAAGAACATACCTGTGGCTATCTTGGAAGCGCTCTCCCGTCTCCGCATCTTGATTGCTCGTCCCCGTATCTCGATTGAAGAGGTTCAATCACAGAAAGCACACAAAGGTTCTTATATATATCGAGATTAAACAAAAATTCTTAAGCAGGGAAAAAAAATCTCTAATAATTGCCAATAAGTGGAAAGAAAGAAAATATTTTCTTAAGCAAGAAAATGTTCTCTAATAATTTTCAATAAAAGAAAAAAGAAAAAATATCAATCTAAGACTTGGCCTCATTGTATATCGAGGAGACTTGATCAGGTTTTTAAAGCGATAATAGGTGGTTTCTGTATCAGATTTTACGCCAACAATTCGCGTGCTTTTTCTCTAATATCATCCCAATGGCTGGAGCTTTACTTCTCCAAGTTGTATGAAGGCTTTAAAGCTTAGGATTCATGAAGAATCTCTTCTCTCCCCCCTTCGCAGCCTTGGACCCCTCAACCTCCTTGGTATCTTCTCATTGAAAAGTTTGAAGAGAGTGTACAGGTATTTGAGCTTGGTTTGTGAAAGTAAGAGACTTCTCCAAGGAGTTATTTACAATCAGTACCCTTTGGTTCTAAGAACCTGACTCAACCTATCCACTGTAATCACTCGTCGGGTAAACTAATTAATTTCATCCTAGGTGCTGAGAATTAACTCAAAAATAATTCTGACATTGTCAATATCCAGTTAAACTAGTGAAATTTTCTTCCTTGTTCATGTTCTTTCAAGTAAATCACAATGCCTACAAAGAAACTCATCCTATAACTGTTTCTGTTTTTCGTAATAATTTTGCTCTTGTGAGCTCTCATTTCTTTTGCTAGGGTGAAGACGCTTCCTGTTTAAACTTTAGTAGATTCTGTAGAACTTTGACTATCTTTTACACATTCAGAGTATCAAGTCATCCATCTGACAATTAAATTTACTGTGTTCAGTTTTTCCCTTTTTTCCTGTTTGTTTGAAATCTTGCACAGACAACAAGCTACATTGGAAAATAATAACCTTGTTCATGCATGGAATGATCTAGGTAGCTAGGTTGCTCATTTCAGGCATAACTACCCATGTAATTGCCACGAATCCTGGCAATTATTCTGCAAAATCTTGTTCATATGAGCCATGGAAGAAATTGTTCAGAAATTAGAGGCTGCTTATTTGTCATTGAAGTTACTGACACCGATATAGAATATTACGAAATGAAAATTCTGTGAAGAGTGTCATTTTGGTGGTTTGGTTTGAATTCAGAGGTGTAACGCAAAGAGGTGCAGAGGTTGCCAAAATATCAAAGATATCTAGACATTCCTTTTCTATTTATGGATGGTTTTAATGTTAATTTTTTATGATGAAGGAAGCAGCAGTCTCACATAAGAGTTGATATTCTCAAAGGTTAGTTAGGTTGCCCTACACAGTTAAAAAGCACTGCAGGCTCTTAACAAACACTTGGTTCCTGCATGCCAAACTGAAGTCACCATCAAGCTCTCTCTCTCTCTCTCTCTCTCTCTCTCTCATGTGAAGTGTGGATATGTTGCTGACTCACACCTCAGTTCAAGGAACAAAGGAGGCGAGGGAACTCACACAAGCACAAGGAACCTCTTAAAATTCTCTCTCTTCATTGATGAATTGGATCAGATTTGGATTGGATGCTTGGAGATATCAACCAGCCTATGTGGCAATCTTTGTCTGCAATGCCTCATGAGGTAGATATAAACAGCAAGTTTGTACTCTTTTTTTTTTTGTTGGGAATGTTTCGTTAAATTTTTATTTATGAAATGTCCGGATTTTTTTAGCTCACGATTTTATCTAAAAAAAAAAATTTTCAAACAACGACTACTCAAAACAACCGACAATCTATGAACTCTACTTGCCCCTGGCTAGGGTTGCAATTCAGCTAACCAGAGAATAAATTTAAAACCAGACCATGGCTTTTGTTTAACAAAATAAAAATAAAAATAAAAATAATAAGAATACAATACAGAAATAAAATAAACAAGTGGGCCTCCAGACTCAAACAACTGCACGTTGCTCTCCACAATCATACTGGACAGCATTCACAATCTTGGGTTGAACAAACCTGTAGAACACATGGTCCCGGAACCACTTCACGGCCCAGCCCGAAAGCCCGGTCCGGCCACCTTGCTGAACCCAACCGGACAAGTACGCTCCAACAATCAAACCTGCGGCCCGCCACTTTCTCTCCTTCACATACTCCTCAATCCCTCTCGCTGCTCCCTTCACGCTGATCGTCCCATCGTCGACGTTCAAATTTCGCGCAATGCTTCTTGCGAGCACGACAGCGTCCTCGAGGGCCGCGCCGCCACCCTGGCCCAGGTCGGGCGTCATCGGGTGGAAGGCGTCGCCGGCGACCGCGACGGATCCCTTGTGGGTCCGGCCCATGATTAGGTCCCATGGGACTCGGTACATCAGTGGTGCCCATGAGACTGTGGAGAGATTAGCCTGTTGGACAATTTGAATGAATTCTGGAGGGAAATCCTTGGCTATGTTCTGGATTACGTCTCTTTGGATTGTGACTGGGTCTCCTCTGACCATCTCTTTTTCTGCAGAAATTTATATGTGAGAAATGAAATAATTGTTAATTGGCTATTTGGTCGGCTAAAATAATTTAACTCTGAAGTAGTACCAAATTAGCCTCTTTGATGAAGTTGAAATTCAAATAATAATACGATTTGATTATCGAAGTTGTAATTCGATTGCAGAAGTTTGAAATTATATATATATATATTTTATTTTCTACAACTGTAATTCGAATAGAGCCTTGCCTGCAGTGGCGTGATGGGTTGTGAACCAATAGATGTCGGTATCATTCAGAGGAGCAAACCCAGCTCTTATGCCCGATTGAAGAAACTGTCGAACCTCATGCTTGAATCCATGGCCTTCTGGGAAAACAGACAGCCCTCGGACGGCCGCTCGGCCCGAATCAAGCGGAGCAGTCAGCCCCAGCCATTGCGCCACCACAGAGTGCACTCCATCGCACCCGATCAGTACCTGTCATGATGATCGATAATAACTCAGTCTCAGATTTCACAAATCAAAGAGTGGAATTTGAGAACATTTTGATGATTATGCACCTTTGCTCTGACTACAGCTCCATCTTCTAGTTTCAAAAGAGTAGTCGTCGATGAATCTTCCAAAACTTCAGTCTCGATCGATGCGAGTTTGGTAGAAAACCGTATGGTGCCTGGAGTTAGTTCCTCGGCCAGTGCCTCCAACAACACCTTGCGGTGCACTGTTCTCACTCCCATCCCATCCCTGTCAATTTTCAGACATATTGTCAAGATTTATAATGCAGGCACAGTAATAATGTCAAACTACAAAATTTCTGACTCATAAAGAAGTACCTTTTCGTGGTACCGGCGAAAGAAATTTCTTGTGTAGCTCCGGTGCTGAGATTAGTCACCAGCCCTCTGCCAATTCGAACAACGAAAACATTCATTCAGAAACATAACACAAAACGAAACAACAACTAAATCAAGAACCAAATCATTTTTTATTTTAGTTTTTTGCAAGAAACCGTACGAGTCGAAAGGATGATAGAGTGCATCGAGCTTATGGGCGACTCCGAGAGCATCCAGAGCTCGCCAGGCGTTGGGAAACAGGGAGAGGGCCGCGCCGGCCGCGCGCAGCTCGTGCGACCTCTCGAGCACCAGGCTCTTGATCCCGACCCTCTTCAGCGCCAGTGCGGTCGCCAGGCCGGCGATCCCAGCCCCTACGATCACCACCTCTTCCTCACTCATGTTCACCTGTGAATGTCTCTCAATTTTAATTTATTTGCAGCTTAATGAAATTAACGGAGCGTGTTCGTGCACTATATATATACAAGGGAATCTACAGTGAGGTCCCTTGACGCCCAAGAAATGAAGGCGGCCAATTTGGACCTGTGAACTGGGTTGCAGTTTTGACTGGAAAATTGATCTGGAAAGTTCGCGGCGTGTTTCGTAGAAGGTCAATTCATTCCAAGTTTACCCGCCGCCAGAGAGGACAGTATGGGAGATCATGGACGAGTCGAATACGACGACGGCGAAAGATCCGAGCGGAGACGACATCAAGAGTCGGTTGTCAGTTGACATATTCAAACGCCACGTCCCAAATTCCTTTGAATGGGCTGGACTCTCTATTCGGCCCAAGTCTGTATTAAGGCCCACTTGCACTATTAATTGTAGTTTTTTGCTAAACTATCTGGCTGTCACTCATGAACTGTAATTACTTGTCCAAACGCTAACTCCGGCGCGTCACATCCGAGCCCCATCAAGAGAATTCGTAAAACCAAGCATAGCTCCAGAGTTGGGAACCCATCCTCAACCAGAAAAGGGAAATATTGGAGATATAAGGGGAATTTTCCCTCCGACATCGACTTTTGATCCAAAAGGTTTTCACTTTAGTTTTAATGATGACTAACTTATGAAGTTAAATTACTAATGATCTTGTGTTTATATAGTTTCAGATATTGATCAAAATCTTAGTAGGTGTTTAGTTTTAACAAAAGGATTTAAAATCAGTTTTAGAGCTAACACATGTTGATTCAAGAGCCTACGCGTCAATATCGCATCTAGCGCTCGGAAAGAGTCAAGCTCATGGATCGTGTTTGGCTCGAGTAGGCTCGGGGATAGAGATCGACAAGAAGACTTCGGTTTATTTTGATAAGTTTTGTTTTAGATCTTGTGTAAAGATAGACTAGTGTTGATATGCTCAAGTACACACACAAGTTCAAAAGTATTGGTGTCGGTTTAACCGATTTTGAATTTTCAAGTATACATTTATCGTTTTCACGGATAGATAGAATCAAAATAAGTTTTACATGGTTTAATATATATTGGATTTCATCCATATATTTTATGTTTCATATTGACTAAAAACTTATTTTGATGATTCTAATTCATGTGTTTTGTAACATCCCGAAATTTTTATTATTTATTTCTTTTCCTAATAAATATTTTATTCTCAGCCATGAGTTAATGCTGGATGTTTGGGATTAATAACTATAAGGTTCGGCGTACTTTAATCATGAATTAGTGTGGCAATGCAAATTTTAATTTATATATCTATATAAATTATTTATTGTTTTTTCTTTGATGATTAAGTGAGAAATTGGTGTTAATAAATAATCACAAGTATATGAGATGTAAATATATCAATGATGCATGTAGGGGATAACCATGTATATGCAAGGTGTCACATATTCAAATACTTGAAAATACTTATACATGGTATATACTTACCCCCCACCAACCATACCCTTCATTTAATCAAAATACTTGGTAATTGGAAAATTTTCTATTTGGAAGGGGTTAGGTGTGCATGGAGGAATGAGGTGTAGGGCTAGGATCATCTTGATCCTAGCTTTGGCCAAGTGGCAAGTCAATGGAGGGGTGTTTTGTAATGACTTGTTTTAGTGGAGGGCCTCTATGTAAAACTTCATTTCCCTTACGTGAGATCTGAGAAGAAAATTTCTCTCCTCTCTGTAAAAGAAGAAGAACACTTCCTCTCCCAAAACCAAACCCTAGATCCACACCTCTCTTCCTCTTCTACACAAAAATCTCTCCCTCACTCCCTTTCACCTCCCAGCCGAAGCCAGGAGGGGGCGGCAGCAACCGCGCGCCACCAGCGCGCGGCCGCGCACCGCCGCGCGCACAGCCGCGTGGGGCCGCGCGGGGGCGGCGTCCCAGGCCGCGCATGGGCCTGGTTAGGGGGGGGGATCTTGGTTGACTAGAGAAGTGAAGGGAAATCCAGATTTGAAAGTGGTTTTGCAAGGAAAATCAAAGCCCTAAATTCTGAAATTAGTTCCTAAAAACCCCCAATTTCCTGAGGCAAAGATTTGGTGAAGGTAAATTTATACTCCACTAGTTCTTCTCATGTTATGATCTATTGCATGACTAAGAATTTGCCTATGTCTCTTACTAGGGTTTGAGTGAAAAGTTTGAGCAAGGAGCAAGTGGGAATCCATCTCCTAGGTGAGTAAATTATCATACTCACTATGCTTACATAGGTCATGAAATTAAATAAAGTAATTATCATAATGAAATTAGGAGGAATTTGGGGAAAATATTCATGAATAATGTAAGGTAATGTGTAAATTAGTTTTCTTTTATGGGGTTGGTGGCATGCTTGTTCTCTTTTTACTAGAGGATGGTGATATAAGTGGTATATGCTATGCATTAGTAACAATTTGAACTATGTAAGGTAACATATGTGAAGTACATGGTAATGGGTGATTACTTCCTAAGTCCTTCTAAAATGAATTGGGGTTGGGTATTGGACTCCATGAAAAAGTATTAATTAGAAATATATTATTGTGTTAGAAAGCGTGACATAGCCATAATAATCTTGTTGGTATAATTTCAAGGGTAAGAGGCTAGCAATACGTAATTACCAAATAAGTACCCCCTACGAGAACATTGTAATTTACTTGATGTTTAACTAAGAGTTAAATTATGTGATGTTGTTGCTACTATTAAATAGGGGGATTAGCATGTCGGTGTCCGACGTGATTATTCGGAAAGGAAACACGAAGCGGTGCTCGGTACAAACCCTTGTAGAACGCTCAACTTGAAGGTGAGTGGGGTTTCTAAATAAATTTGGACCGCTTTATACTAAATTGCAAATATGTTAGTAATTTGTTGATTTAGCTTTTTGCCAAATTTCATATGCGGCTTGCATTTCGAAGTATAGTTCACAATGGCATTGACATGCATGTTACGGAATAGAATTCATTATGGGTGACATGAATGTGATTAGTGTATGTTATTTGATTTTGTACATATATGTATATGTGATATGTTTGGTTAAGACAAGGATACTAATTTTGCATAAGAATACATGGTAATAGGCAAGTACTCATTTAGAGTATCACCCCATATATATATATATATATATATATATATATATATATATATATATATATATATATATATATATATATATATATATATATATAATGATGTGCTTTGTACATGAATCTTATGGAACTGGATGCGTTGGTTATTGTGTTGTTACTATGATATTGGGTAAACCCCAAGCACATGTCTTCTTCTTATTGTTGTACATCATTTCGGGCATGACATGTAAGCTAGTTTTATATTGCTTGTATGAATATTATAACTTAAGTTTGCATGATGCATTATATAAGAGGAGGAAGGGGCCGGGCGGGAGCCGGTAGGAGGGGGGAAGACGGGGATTTGACAAAAACATATATATATATATTGGAGGAAGGGGCCGTGCGAGAACCGGTAGGAGGGGAAGACGGGGTTATTGTTGTATATACATGCTATATATATCATATTGGGAGGAAGGGACCCGTATGGCACGGGCGGAGTGCGAAGACGGTGCTATGATATACATTTAATTGCATCCTTACAAATGATTGAAAATGAATGGCTATGTGTGACAGATATGTATGTGTGTGTGCGCGACACTATCGGTATGTTAGATGTGTTATTGTATATGATAGTGAATACATCTGATACTGGTCATGTGTACAGTTATCAGCATTAATTGATTATTAACTGGAAGTAAATGAAAATCGAGTAGAAGCATTCGGTATCACATACTTTATGTGCCACACTCATCTTATTTTCATGTATCATGAATAATATACATTGTTAATGCCATTATGTATGTGAAATTTGACTCCACTCACTGAGCTGTCGAGCTCACCCCCTATAGTTTCATGTTTTCAGGGCAAGTCAGGGATAGATAGCAACTAAAGGCAAGAGTAGAGCACTGGAAGGGTGCACAACATTCATTGTGTGGGCCTATCAAGCTTCCATATCGACTTGTAATTAAGTAATGTGGTTATATTCATGTACATGGAGATGAGGTATATATGTAGGTTTGTATATGAACTCTTAATGGGTATTATCTTGGGTTGGATTATGTTAGACGGTGACACTAAGGAGATTATCCCTAAGTAAGTCCTTAAATTGTTATCTTATGTAGTATCCCTATAATAAACGTGTGAGAATTTAAGTAGGCGAGGTCAAGCCGAAATTGTGATATATACTACTGCATGGGATGTTTGTATATACATATACGATTGATGAGAAATTTGGAATTGTATGTATCTATGTATCAGAGTAAACTTCGTATTTTCAAAGGAAGTGCTGCCGAAAATTTTAAGAAATTTGGAGATCATTATGATAATCTGTGGATCAAATTAATGTTTATGTATATGGAAATATAATGAAAACTGGGACCGTTACAGTTGGTATCAGAGCAAAGGTTTAGAAATGAGGAGTAAGGCGGAGACATAGGGCCTAGAAAGTGTAGGCATAGGATTGTGACCTAGAATTGTTATTTATACATCGGGATTGATCTATAGGACTAATATGTATGTGTATGTACATTGTTTGATTGGCAGCGTGATTGTATATGAGAAATTATAGGGGGGTAGTCGGTTCTGACGTGTATGATTGATCTCGAAGTGCAGGACATTGATTATTTTCATACGTTCGAATGAGGGCATACCCGCGTGTCTTGATTCGAATGTGTTCTAATGGGGGTGCGGGCCCTCAGTATGAGCTGCCAGTGATATGGGACACTGGAATATGAAAGTAATTGAAATATCAGGCAAATCAAGATAAATCGGAACAGAAGAACCTTATTAAAGAATCTGGTTGTGGGGTGATCAAAAGTCACAGATAAAAGAATATAAGGGATATGTCATACTGATAGGATTATGAAATTTGTTACTCTTTGAAGAGCATCCTTATACAGGGATCATTAATACTGTGTGAATATGAAATGAAGAGAGGATACTATTTTTGGAAAATCTAGAGACATAATCATAGGTACCCTAGTGTAGAGTCCACCAGTATGCTGAGGGACTGATAGTATGAATGTCATTTGTTTTGTATGTATAGTGGCAGGGTCATTGTATGTGAAATTTGAGAAGCAAGTTACATTGTGAGACAATCTTGCGTGGTAATATTATACAGATCCTTATCTTCTGTCTCAACCAATTATAGTATACAGATTCAAGTCGGGTGCTCACCGCAAGTTGTAACTATCTTTGATATTACACTAAGTTACATTAAGATAAATAACATGAAATAGCGTTCGGGTTCGCTAGACGAAACCTGATCAAGTAACAACATTCATGAGAACAATAATTGTAAATTATTGTGGATTTTATGCAGAGATGTACCTGTGGTATGGGTAGTCACTATTTACACAGTGTAATTCTTTCGAATTTTGGAAAATTAAAAATTTGATACTTTATGACCTCTAAATGTGGATAATGATATCCGTGATTATAACTTATTCGTCGGGCATATGATAGGGTATAAAACCTAAGCTATCAATTTTGTAATATATAGTTAAGAGATAATTTGAGTCAACTTCTCACCTCTTGCGAGCAAAGAGGGATGGCTTTGTAATGTAGAAAGGATGTTAATACGATAAGATTATAATGGGAAGCATAAAATAATCCTTTTATAGTTAAGGTCTCAAAAACCATAATCATAATAGTTCGGGAAATTGTTGAAGGAAGTGAATAATTGTGAAGAATGAAAATTTTTCACGGCAGATAAGAATTGTATGAGATAATGACTCTGACAATTCTCAAAATATCCTGGAGGCAACTCAAGTCGCAGTGAAAAGCAAATTTGGATTTCTGATGCCTTTAATTATTCGATACAATAAATCAACTTGAATCTGTTGAATATCGATTAACTTTACCAACAGAAGTATTGCTCAGGATAATGAAACTTGGTAATGTATATTTATGTTAGAATTGGAATTATCATGACTTAGAGCGAATTCTTGTCATTTAGAAAACAACGAGCATAAGTAAAGTGTTACAGTTATTGCAATATTAAAACACTCTGTGTCATCTGTAAAGAAGGATTGTTAACTTACCCATAATTGGTAAATTGTGGTGGGAAACTAATTCAGAAAAAGAGGATGATCAGTTATTAGTATACTCATCACATCATGAATAAGTGGATGGAAGGCATGATTTTAGCATTCTTTGATTAAATTAACTTCGTCCAGTCAATAAAGTATTAAATGATAATCAGTCTAGTAAATTAGAGCAATTGAGAGTTCGAATTTTTGCTATCTATTTTGTTGAATCATGACAGATATATTTTTGTGGAGGAACCGATGCAAGTTCTAGTCTACAAGTAAAGTAATTAAAATGTAAACCACTTCTCATGACACAGGATTTAATATGGGAGTTCTCTAGAAATTTCAGTTGTTATTAAGGCATATTCGATATAGTTGTGACACAAATCGGACAGAAAAGTAGTTTAAATCCATAATACTTTAGACCAATCGAATATCTGAGTTAAATTGGATTTGTTATTACCGACTGACTCCGGAAAACATTCAAAGTTACAAAGCTCTGAGGTCAAGATTGATAATGTTAAGAAGGGATTTGACCTTACATAAAGTGGGAAATTATTTTCAAGGAAGTATCATTGGCTATGAAGTAAATTATTATATCAAGCATGTAGGCGATCAGCAACATCCGCATGTGAAAGATTGAATCCTTGTTATAATTCATCAAAATTTTTATACATTCCTTGCATAACTGGGAGGTTGAGCTGCCAAAGTTCATACAAACAAGAGTTGACCTGAAATATAAAAAGGGATATATTCCACAGTTAGAAACCTGTGCAGATTTTTTTTTTTTTTGTTTTTGTCAAGTGTGGAGTTGTAAAAGCTATATGGAGCCGGAAGATAAATTACAAATATTTGACCCTATCTTATTCCTATTGCTATAAGTTTCGAGGACGAAACTTTCTTAAGGAGGGTAGAATGTAACATCCCGAAATTTTTATTATTTATTTCTTTTCCTAATAAATATTTTATTCTCAGCCATGAGTTAATGCTGGATGTTTGGGATTAATAACTATAAGGTTCGGCGTACTTTAATCATGAATTAGTGTGGCAATGCAAATTTTAATTTATATATCTATATAAATTATTTATTGTTTTTTCTTTGATGATTAAGTGAGAAATTGGTGTTAATAAATAATCACAAGTATATGAGATGTAAATATATCAATGATGCATGTAGGGGATAACCATGTATATGCAAGGTGTCACATATTCAAATACTTGAAAATACTTATACATGGTATATACTTACCCCCCACCAACCATACCCTTCATTTAATCAAAATACTTGGTAATTGGAAAATTTTCTATTTGGAAGGGGTTAGGTGTGCATGGAGGAATGAGGTGTAGGGCTAGGATCATCTTGATCCTAGCTTTGGCCAAGTGGCAAGTCAATGGAGGGGTGTTTTGTAATGACTTGTATTAGTGGAGGGCCTCTATGTAAAACTTCATTTCCCTTACGTGAGATCTGAGAAGAAAATTTCTCTCCTCTCTGTAAAAGAAGAAGAACACTTCCTCTCCCAAAACCAAACCCTAGATCCACACCTCTCTTCCTCTTCTACACAAAAATCTCTCCCTCACTCCCTTTCACCTCCCAGCCGAAGCCAGGAGGGGGGGGGCGGCAGCAACCGCGCGCCACCAGCGCGCGGCCGCGCACAGCCGCGCGCACAGCCGCGCGGGGCCGCGCGGGGGCGGCGCCGGCGCGCGCGGGCGGCGTCCCAGGCCGCGCATGGGCCTGGTTAGGGGGGGGATCTTGGTTGACTAGAGAAGTGAAGGGAAATCCAGATTTGAAAGTGGTTTTGCAAGGAAAATCAAAGCCCTAAATTCTGAAATTAGTTCCTAAAAACCCCCAATTTCCTGAGGCAAAGATTTGGTGAAGGTAAATTTATACTCCACTAGTTCTTCTCATGTTATGATCTATTGCATGACTAAGAATTTGCCTATGTCTCTTACTAGGGTTTGAGTGAAAAGTTTGAGCAAGGAGCAAGTGGGAATCCATCTCCTAGGTGAGTAAATTATCATACTCACTATGCTTACATAGGTCATGAAATTAAATAAAGTAATTATCATAATGAAATTAGGAGGAATTTGGGGAAAATATTCATGAATAATGTAAGGTAATGTGTAAATTAGTTTTCTTTTATGGGTTGGTGGCATGCTTGTTCTCTTTTTACTAGAGGATGGTGATATAAGTGGTATATGCTATGCATTAGTAACAATTTGAACTATGTAAGGTAACATATGTGAAGTACATGGTAATGGGTGATTACTTCCTAAGTCCTTCTAAAATGAATTGGGGTGGGTATTGGACTCCATGAAAAAGTATTAATTAGAAATATATTATTGTGTTAGAAAGCGTGACATAGCCATAATAATCTTGTTGGTATAATTTCAAGGGTAAGAGGCTAGCAATACGTAATTACCAAATAAGTACCCCCTACGAGAACATTGTAATTTACTTGATGTTTAACTAAGAGTTAAATTATGTGATGTTGTTGCTACTATTAAATAGGGGGATTAGCATGTCGGTGTCCGACGTGATTATTCGGAAAGGAAACACGAAGCGGTGCTCGGTACAAACCCTTGTAGAACGCTCAACTTGAAGGTGAGTGGGGTTTCTAAATAAATTTGGACCGCTTTATACTAAATTGCAAATATGTTAGTAATTTGTTGATTTAGCTTTTTGCCAAATTTCATATGCGGCTTGCATTTCGAAGTATAGTTCACAATGGCATTGACATGCATGTTACGGAATAGAATTCATTATGGGTGACATGAATGTGATTAGTGTATGTTATTTGATTTTGTACATATATGTATATGTGATATGTTTGGTTAAGACAAGGATACTAATTTTGCATAAGAATACATGGTAATAGGCAAGTACTCATTTAGAGTATCACCCCATATATATATATATATATATATATATATATAATATATATAATATATATATATATATATATATATATATATATATATATATATAATATATATATAATGATGTGCTTTGTACATGAATCTTATGGAACTGGATGCGTTGGTTATTGTGTTGTTACTATGATATTGGGTAAACCCCAAGCACATGTCTTCTTCTTATTGTTGTACATCATTTCGGGCATGACATGTAAGCTAGTTTTATATTGCTTGTATGAATATTATAACTTAAGTTTGCATGATGCATTATATAAGAGGAGGAAGGGGCCGGGCGGGAGCCGGTAGGAGGGGGGAAGACGGGGATTTGACAAAAACATATATATATATATTGGAGGAAGGGGCCGTGCGAGAACCGGTAGGAGGGGGAAGACGGGGTTATTGTTGTATATACATGCTATATATATCATATTGGGAGGAAGGGACCCGTATGGCACGGGCGGAGTGCGAAGACGGTGCTATGATATACATTTAATTGCATCCTTACAAATGATTGAAAATGAATGGCTATGTGTGACAGATATGTATGTGTGTGTGCGCGACACTATCGGTATGTTAGATGTGTTATTGTATATGATAGTGAATACATCTGATACTGGTCATGTGTACAGTTATCAGCATTAATTGATTATTAACTGGAAGTAAATGAAAATCGAGTAGAAGCATTCGGTATCACATACTTTATGTGCCACACTCATCTTATTTTCATGTATCATGAATAATATACATTGTTAATGCCATTATGTATGTGAAATTTGACTCCACTCACTGAGCTGTCGAGCTCACCCCCTATAGTTTCATGTTTTCAGGGCAAGTCAGGGATAGATAGCAACTAAAGGCAAGAGTAGAGCACTGGAAGGGTGCACAACATTCATTGTGTGGGCCTATCAAGCTTCCATATCGACTTGTAATTAAGTAATGTGGTTATATTCATGTACATGGAGATGAGGTATATATGTAGGTTTGTATATGAACTCTTAATGGGTATTATCTTGGGTTGGATTATGTTAGACGGTGACACTAAGGAGATTATCCCTAAGTAAGTCCTTAAATTGTTATCTTGTGTAGTATCCCTATAATAAACGTGTGAGAATTTAAGTAGGCGAGGTCAAGCCGAAATTGTGATATATACTACTGCATGGGATGTTTGTATATACATATACGATTGATGAGAAATTTGGAATTGTATGTATCTATGTATCAGAGTAAACTTCGTATTTTCAAAGGAAGTGCTGCCGAAAATTTTAAGAAATTTGGAGATCATTATGATAATCTGTGGATCAAATTAATGTTTATGTATATGGAAATATAATGAAAACTGGGACCGTTACATGTTTAGAGTTTTGTTTTTAGCAAAACTTTGTTTCGGATTTAATGTCAAAAACATAGATATATTTTTTATATGTGTATTGGATTCTATCCATACACACTATACCTCAAAAGTGTTTAAATATCATGTTTTTGTGTCTATACAAGTTTTGGAGAAAACAGATTTTCATTTCGAAATCTAAGTTTCGAAAAATATAGTTTTTATTTAAAGCTTATATTCCACGCGTCCAAAATAGTTCAAATTGTTTTTAATATGTGTTGATTTTTAGTGACACATATTTGTACTCCAAATATTTATAAGAACTTACTTTGTGGATTTTATGTAATTTTATGGGATTTTATAGGAATTTATCAAGTTAGATTTCATGACCTATGTAACACCCCGCTTCCGGAATACGTACATAGTTGCGTATTCAGATTTTTCAATCGTATTTTTTCGATTTTACCTTCTGCACTTGTTTTGTATTATGAGATGCTTACATGATCGTTTTGCCTTGGATCTGGATTCGTGAACTCGGAGTCAGCCCTAATCTGAACCGGGAACCCGATCCTAGAGTATTACTCGATTTGGACATTCTGGTATTCCGATTTGACCGATTTCAGTTTTAAACATCATTTTCTAATATTTTGGATTTTCTATGATTTTCTAGAATTTTTCAGAATTAAATTGTGAATCTTCAAAACCGGGGTCGACCGATACTGCTGACCGATTCTCGGATTTTTAATTTACAAACGGAGTTGAATTTTAAGAAACGGCTTTCCTGTAACTTCTTAAAATCATATTTTCTATCTAAATACTTATTTTTGAGAATTTTCTAAATTTATCAAAATTCCACTGGATTTGGTGTCGGCCAGTGTCACTGGTTGATTCCAGGAATTTTAGTTTACGATTGGAATCAAATTTCTAGATTCCGCTTTCATATTACTTCTTAGAATTATATTTTCTCCTTTCAGGCTTTTTCTGGGAATTTTCAGAATTTATCAAATTCCGGCCAACCCGGTGTAGACCGATATTGACGGTCGACCTTATGATTTTTATTTTGAAAATGAGATTGAATTTCTGAAAACCGATTTCACTAAAAATCTTTTTATAATATTTATTATTTTTGAGAATTTTTGGGACGCCTTCCAAGCTATTCCATTTTTTGGACTTTTCCGGAGTTTTCGGTGTTTTCCCAGATACCGGAATAGTATCCAGATATTTTTCCCACTTTTCTCTCTCCTCGCTAGACGCGAGTTTCACCAACCTAGGATTCTGCATTTAATGCAGAGATCCTCCCCATGCCGCATTTAATGCACTGCTAATCAACTCCAATCTAGTCATTATGACTTTTATCCTTTTGTTAAAACGCAGCTTTCGCATTTTTCCCTGGACGCAAGACCTTCTCCGCGTCGTCCATCACCGCGTCTAGGAAATGGCTGGACGTGGATTTGTTTATGGGACGCAGCCCATTCTATTTTAAATGAAACGCATGTTCATGTAGTGAGAAGGGCAATATTGTAATAATCCTTTTTCCCCCTTATATAATCACCCCACTCCTTCTCTCTCCTTCATTTTCTCTTCTTCTTCTTCATTTTACAGCAACAGAGAGCCAAAAACAGCCCACGCCTCCTTTGGCCACCCATTTCTCCACCATTTTACCTTCCATTTCCACCACCATTTCTTCCACCAATACCACCACCTCTTTCTCCTCCATCTCCTCCTCCATTTCTAACAACCACAACAACTCCATATCACCTTCTTCTTCCTCTTTTCCACCATGAAACACCAAAGTAACCCATTTCCACCACCACTTTCTCCACCCTCTCCACCACCATATACACCATCTTAGCCACCAACGACCGCGCTGTCTTCATCTCCTCGTCGTGCTCTTTCCGACGAGCCATAGCTTCGTTCTCCGAAGCCTTGTTTTCAAAACTCCAATCTTTCAATTTGAACTATACTTGCACCCCTTCACATATTGCTTGGCCACCTTTCCGGCCAACTCCGGCCAACTTCGGCCGCCGCCGGTGACCGCCAGCCATCGACGGTCATTCTCCTCTTCCCCCTTTCTTCTTTTCTTTCCTTCTCTGTTTCTTTCTTTTCATCCTGGTTCCTCTTCCTGTTCGTCTTCTCCATTTGGAAAATGACTCTTATTAGGGCCGGCCACCTCCTTAGGATTGGGGGCCGAGCTCCTCTTCGTCGGTAATATCTCCGGTGATTATTCCGGTAATCGTTCACGGTTATTCCGGTGATCATTCCGGCTCCGGTGATTATTTCGGTAATCGTTCACGATTATTCCGGTAATCTTTCCGGTGTCAATTGCAACGACAAACATTAAACACCACCACCCCGAAATCACCTTCCCTCCTCTGTTTTATTGCTGACGCGGATCTCACTCCCGCGTCTAGGCAATTCCTTAACGCGGCCTTCGCGTTCTTGTATCGACGCAACGCCGAGTCCAGGCCCGCGTCTGTGTCCTTCTCGTATCAACACGACGCGGAACCCATGCCCGCGTCTGTGTTCTTCTTGTGCTAACGCGACGCAGAACCCACGTCCGCGTCCGCGTTCTCCTGGCGTCCTGACTTGAACGCTCGCGTTTGTGACATCTCCGCAGCGCGTCTCCCGCGTCTGCGATTCCCGCGTCTCCATTCTCTTCTCCCTGTTATTTGAACGCATTGACGCGTTGATTACCTGGATTCCAGAACTTGAGATTTCACAGTGTTTCCAGAATTTTAGGCAAGTGTTCTCGCTTTCTCATTGGACTTTCCCGCATCGTCGGGTTGACTTACATAACATTATGTATTTATATCGGTGTTCTCGTTTGGTATTGTGATGTATATGCTTGTTATATTAACTGTTGACATACATCTGTCTGTATCATACTTGACAACTAATGTGCTATCACCTGACATGACTTACTACCTGGCATATGATTTACCACCTGCTTCTTGACACGTTGACACTTGAACCCCTGAAAAAGGGAGGCTCCTGACTTTACTTCTGTTGATCCCGTAATGGGATAACCATGAATATAAGATTACTATGGATACTCTGTGGACATTTTTACTGGATAAATTATTATAAGAAGACAACTTGTACCTGGTTTGGGGGAAACTGATGGGCCCTGATTAATCATGTTTATGGTGGTCTTATCGAGCCGCGCGTGGCCAAATACTTGAGGGATCACCTGGCGGCCACCAGGGATTCCGTGGGGTGTGCTGGCACCCCTACTCCTGATTATTCCTGCCGGGTATGCACACGCCCTAGGCCTATTTCTATGGGATCTGCGATACTCTATTCCTGTTCGGGCGACCATAAGTCCCGGTACCTAGCGGTACGTTCCGGCTCAGCACCGGATACTCCTGAACCGTTGTCCCGGGCATGTACGGGGCCCATCCAAAACATGATTCATCGAACTTTATCAGTTTCCAAGTAACTTGCTATATAAGTTGTGAGTGGAAGTATGTGGAATGGACACATACTGAAACTGGAACTTAGACGGCCCAAATTATAATAATATGCTAATATAAACTGTTGTGTTGTTTTGTAACTCGGGTCGTATGCGCTTGGATTACGGTGACATGTGATAAAGGTATATAAATGAGGGTTTCCTTGTTTGGATTATTCTTCGATGTACCAGTCTCATGGAGCCGTGACCTAAGCTTGTGTGATCGGTTTTACTTGTAATCGGTTTTATTGGTTTTTATCGGTTTTATGTTAGTTTAGGAGATAACTGGTGTCGTCCTATCTACTTTATTTCTCGTCTCGTTACTTTCCCTTATTTTATCATATCATGAGTATTCCCTGCTTGATACCACTTGTTATGCATCTATCTGCTTTTGCATGATTATGATTCGGTTTTATCGATACTCTTGTACCCATGTCAGCACGCCATCCGGCTTTTGCCTCACTACTCGCTGGGGAGTTCTGACTCCTCTGGATCCTCATGTCCAGGTCCTGGAGCTTGGACCGAAGGAGATCTTCCTGCTGAGGACCAAGCTTACTTCTGTGGAGCAGACAGATCAGTTGTAGCTCCAGTCCCATCCTTGCTCCCCCTGTTGGCTCGCGGCTTCCCAGCTATCTCGTGAGCGCCCTTTTGTACTGTTCATACATGTACATATCTTTGTATTCTCGCATTTGCGCCTATCAGGTGATGTAATATTCTTGTAATATTTGTCACCTCTGGTGATAACTTTGTAATTGTACTTACGTATGTTGGAATGTATAATGCACCGCTTGCTTCCGTACTCTGATTCTCGCCTGTACTGATGCTTAGCGTATATACGTGAGGGTAATTATCACCTGCATATATACGTCGCAGTGACGTCCCCGTACCCGCCGGATCGGGGCGTTACAGGGTGGTATCAGAGCCTAGGCTCTCGCATCCTCAGTACGTCCAGACGGCAAATTAATGGTAAAGAAATTTGCAACTGGAATACAAGAGTCCTGGTTATACAATCCAACTACAAGTGCAGAGTTATCTATTCCTTCCTTCTGATCCATTTCTTGAATCCTGAGACATTCAATCTTTTACCTTCCAGTTATCTCTTTCTTCTTGTTACCCACTTCAACCAACTCAAATATGGAAAGACGGGGAACACGTAATGGTGCTGGTACTTCTCAAGATGGATCCAACAGAGACAATGATGGTATGATAAGGATACTTCAAGGAATGATGCAGAGTCAACAACAGCAGACAGAGCTTCTACGACAAGGACTGTTAGTTGCACCCCGAGAACAGAGGCCAGGCAACGTGTCGGATTTCAGGAGATTACAGCCGGCGATCTTTTCAGGAATAGAGAAGCCTCTGGATGCGGAACAGTGGCTGATAGACACAACAGATCTTTTGAAGGCGGCCCGAGTCCCTGATGAGAACAAGTGGAAGTGGCTAAAATACAATTAAAGGACGTGGCCCGAACATGTGGTGGTGGCGGAAGAAGCAACACTGGAGAAACCTATCACATGGGACCAGTTCTCAAAGGGTTTCTACGAGAGATTCTTCCCTGTAACAGCTCAAAGGGACATGGAAGAACAATTTATCCGCCTGCAGCAGCGCAACCGATCAGTTGATGAATATGCTGCTGAATCTTGAGGCTCAGCAGGTTTGCTCCCTACATGGTGGCAGACGAAGAGAAACGGGCGAGCAGATTTCAGCAAGGGCTGAAGATGGATGTCCAGATATATCTTATACCTCAACAGCTGAAGACATACTCCCAGGTATCTCCATTGCCCGAGAAGTAGAACGAGGACTGGAGAAGAAGAATGAGAACCCGGTAAAGAACAAGTCAGTGAAGAGACCCTTTCAATTGATAAACGAAGAAGAAGCAGCAAGGACCCCCAACGGGCCGATAGTCAAGCGACCATTCCGATCTCCCCCTCAGCAGATGATATGCGGGTACTGCCAAAAGCCGGACACCTCCAACGCGACTGCCGTAGGGCTAATGGACTATGTTTGGTATGTGGATCCGGTAATCACTTGACAGGTGGTTGCCCATTCAAGAGGACCTACCCAACACCATCAACATTTCCAACACGACCAATACCCCCAGCACTTCCAGCCCCACCACTGAGAGGAAACCAGAGCCCGTTGACCGAAGAGCCCCATTTCCGCCCCAACAGTATGATCAGCCGCAGAGAGGACCAAGAACTAGAGCTGATCATGGCAGAGGTCAAGTCTACAACATGGCGGCAGAGGCATCAGACGAAGCAGCAGCAGAATGTGAAGACCAGTATCCAGAGCAGGAACCTTGAGGATATCACTATAACCGTTACCCTGATCTTTTGTATTTTGAGTTGTTAATCTTCGTAAATATCCCACTTTATCATTCTCTCATTTTCAATCCTGGTCTCTCCTGTGTTCATCTTCCCCTTATCGAAATTGCGAGGACGCAATTTTTTGTAAGGTGGGTGGATTGTAACACCCCGCTTCCGGAATACGTACATAGTTGCGTATTCAGATTTTTCAGTCGTATTTTTTCGATTTTACCTTCTGCACTTGTTTTGTATTATGAGATGCTTACATGATCGTTTTGCCTTGGATCTGGATTCGTGAACTCGGAGTCAGCCCTAATCTGAACCGGGAACCCGATCCTAGAGTATTGCTCGATTTAGACATTCTGGTATTCTGATTTGACCGATTTCAGTTTTAAACATCATTTTCTAATATTTTGGATTTTCTATGATTTTCTAGAATTTTTCAGAATTAAATTGTGAATCTTCAAAACCGGGGTCGACCGATACTGCTGACCGATTCTCGGATTTTTAATTTACAAACGGAGTTGAATTTTAAGAAACGGCTTTCCTGTAACTTCTTAAAATCATATTTTCTATCTAAATACTTTTTTTGAGAATTTTCTAAATTTATCAAAATTCCACTGGATTTGGTGTCGGCCAGTATCACTGGTTGATTCCAGGAATTTTAGTTTACGATTGGAATCAAATTTCTAGATTCCGCTTTCATATTACTTCTTAGAATTATATTTTCTCCTTTCAGGCTTTTTCTGGGAATTTTCAGAATTTATCAAATTCCGGCCAACCCGGTGTAGACCGATATTGACGGTCGACCTTATGATTTTATTTTGAAAATGAGATTGAATTTCTGAAAACCGATTTCACCAAAAATATTTTTATAATATTTATTATTTTTGAGAATTTTTGGGACGCCTTCCAAGCTATTCCATTTTTTTGGACTTTTCCGGAGTTTTCGGTGTTTTCCCAGATACCGGAATAGTATCCAGATATTTTTCCCACTTTTCTCTCTCCTCGCTAGACGCGAGTTTCACCAACCTAGGATTCTGCATTTAATGCAGAGATCCTCCCCATGCCGCATTAATGCACTGCTAATCAACTCCAATCTAGTCATTATGACTTTTGTCCTTTTGTTAAAACGCAGCTTTCGCATTTTTCCCTGGACGCAAGACCTTCTCCGCGTCGTCCATCACCGCGTCTAGGAAATGGCTGGACGCGGATTTGTTTATGGGACGCAGCCCATTCTATTTTAAATGAAACGCATGTTCATGTAGTGAGAAGGGCAATATTGTAATAATCCTTTTTCCCCCTTATATAATCACCCCACTCCTTCTCTCTCCTTCATTTTCTCTTCTTCTTCTTCATTTTACAGCAACAGAGAGCCAAAAACAGCCCACGCCTCCTTTGGCCACCCATTTCTCCACCATTTTACCTTCCATTTCCACCACCATTTCTTCCACCAATACCACCACCTCTTTCTCCTCCATCTCCTCCTCCATTTCTAACAACCACAACAACTCCATATCACCTTCTTCTTCCTCTTTTCCACCATGAAACACCAAAGTAACCCATTTCCACCACCACTTTCTCCACCCTCTCCACCACCATATACACCATCTTAGCCACCAACGACCGCGCCGTCTTCATCTCCTCGTCGTGCTCTTTCCGACGAGCCATAGCTTCGTTCTCCGAAGCCTTGTTTTCAAAACTCCAATCTTTCAATTTGAACTATACTTGCACCCCTTCACATATTGCTTGGCCACCTTTCCGGCCAACTCCGGCCACTTCCGGCCAACTTCGGCCGCCGCCGGTGACCGCCAGCCATCGACGGTCATTCTCCTCTTCCCCCTTTCTTCTTTCCTTTCCTTCTCTGTTTCTTTCTTTTCATCCTGGTTCCTCTTCCTGTTCGTCTTCTCCATTTGGAAAATGACTCTTATCAGGGCCGGCCACCTCCTTAGGATTGGGGGCCGAGCTCCTCTTCGTCGGTAATATCTCCGGTGATTATTCCGGTAATCGTTCACGGTTATTCCGGTGATCATTCCGGCTCCGGTGATTATTTCGGTAATCGTTCACGATTATTCCGGTAATCTTTCCGGTGTCAATTGCAACGACAAACACTAAACACCACCACCCCGAAATCACCTTCCCTCCTCTGTTTTATTGCTGACGCGGATCTCACTCCCGCGTCTAGGCAATTCCTTAACGCGGCCTTCGCGTTCTTGTATCGACGCAACGCGGAGTCCAGGCCCGCGTCTGTGTCCTTCTCGTATCAACACGACGCGGAACCCATGCCCGCGTCTGTGTTCTTCTTGTGCTAACGCGACGCAGAACCCACGTCCGCGTCCGCGTTCTCCTCGCGTCCTGACTTGAACGCTCGCGTTTGTGACATCTCCGCAGCGCGTCTCCCGCGTCTGCGATTCCCGCGTCTCCATTCTCTTCTCCCTGTTATTTGAACGCATTGACGCGTTGATTACCTGGATTCCAGAACTTGGGATTTCACAGTGTTTTCCAGAATTTTAGGCGAGTGTTCTCGCTTTCTCATTGGACTTTCCCGCATCGTCGGGTTGACTTACATAACATTATGTATTTATATCGGTGTTCTCGTTTGGTATTGTGATGTATATGCTTGTTATATTAACTGTTGACATACATCTGTCTGTATCATACTTGACAACTAATGTGCTATCACCTGACATGACTTACTACCTGGCATATGATTTACCACCTGCTTCTTGACACGTTGACACTTGAACCCCTGAAAAAGGGAGGCTCCTGACTTTACTCCTGTTGATCCCCGTAATGGGATAACCATGAATATAAGATTACTATGGATACTCTGTGGACATTTTTTACTGGATAAATTATTATAAGAAGACAACTTGTACCTGGTTTGGGGAAACTGATGGGCCCTGATTAATCATGTTTATGGTGGTCTTATCGAGCCGCGCGTGGCCAAATACTTGAGGGATCACCTGGCGGCCACCAGGGATTCCGTGGGGTGTGCTGGTACCCCTACTCCTGATTATTCCTGCCGGGTATGCACACGCCCTAGGCCTATTTCTATGGGATCTGCGATACTCTATTCCTGTTCGGGCGACCATAAGTCCCGGTACCTAGCGGTACGTTCCGGCTCAGCACCGGATACTCCTGAACCGTTGTCCGGGCATGTACGGGGCCCATCCGAAACATGATTCATCGAACTTTATCAGTTTCCAAGTAACTTGCTATATAAGTTGTGAGTGGAAGTATGTGGAATGGGACACATACTGAAACTTGAAACTTAGACGGCCCCAATTATAATAATATGCTAATATAAACTGTTGTGTTGTTTTGTAACTCGGGTCGTATGCGCTTGGATTTCGGTGACATGTGATAAAGGTATATAAATGAGGGTTTCCTTGTTTGGATTATTCCTTCGATGTACCAGTCTCATGGAGCCGTGACCTAAGCTTGTGTGATCGGTTTTACTTGTAATCGGTTTTATTGGTTTTTATCGGTTTTATGTTAGTTTAGGAGATAACTGGTGTCGTCCTATCTACTTTATTTCTCGTCTCGTTACTTTCCCTTATTTTATCATATCATGAGTATTCCCTGCTTGATACCACTTGTTATGCATCTATCTGCTTTTGCATGATTATGATTCGGTTTTATCGATACTCTTGTACCCATGTCAGCACGTCATCGGCTTTTGCCTCACTACTCGCTGGGGGAGTTCTGACTCCTCTGGATCCTCATGTCCAGGTCCTGGAGCTTGGACCGAAGGAGATCTTCCTGCTGAGGACCAAGCTTACTTCTGTGGAGCAGACAGATCAGTTGTAGCTCCAGTCCCATCCTTGCTCCCCCTATTGGCTCGCGGCTTCCCCAGCTATCTCGTGAGCGCCCTTTTGTACTGTTCATACATGTACATATCTTTGTATTCTCGCATTTGCGCCTATCAGGTGATGTAATATTCTTGTAATATTTGTCACCTCTGGTGATAACTTTGTAATTGTACTTACGTATGTTGGAATGTATAATGCACCGCTTGCTTCCGTACTCTGATTCTCGCCTGTACTGATGCTTAGCGTATATACGTGAGGGTAATTCTGACCTGCGTATATACGTCGCAGTAACGTACCCGTATCCGCCGGGATCGGGGCGTCACAGGGTGGTATCAGAGCCTAGGCTCTCGCATCCTCAGTACGTCCAGACGGCAAATTAATGGTAAAGAAATTTGCAACTGGAATACAAGAGTCCTGGTTATACAATCCAACTACAAGTGCAGAGTTATCTATCCCTTCCTTCTGGTCCATTTCTTGAATCCTGAGACATTCAATCTTTTACCTTCCAGTTATCTCTTTCTTCTTGTTACCCACTTCAACAACTCAAATATGGAAAGACGGGGAACACGTAATGGTGCTGGTACTTCTCAAGATGGACCCAACAGAGACAATGATGGTATGATAAGGATACTTCAAGGGATGATGCAGAGTCAACAACAGCAGACAGAGCTTCTACGACAAGGACTGTTAGTTGCACCCCGAGAACAGAGGCCAGGCAACGTGCGGATTTCAGGAGATTACAGCCGGCGATCTTTTCAGGAACAGAGAAGCCTCTGGATGCGGAACAGTGGCTGATAGACACAACAGATCTTTTGAAGGCGGCCCGAGTCCCTGATGAGAACCAAGTGTGAAGTGGCCAAAATACAATTGAAGGACGTGGCCCGAACATGGTGGTTGGCGGAAGAAGCAACACTGGAGAAACCCATCACATGGGACCAGTTCTCAAAGGGTTTCTACGAGAGATTCTTCCCTGTAACAGCTCAAAGGGACATGGAGAACAATTTATCCGCCTGCAGCAGCGCAACCGATCAGTTGATGAATATGCTGCTGAATTCTTGAGGCTCAGCAGGTTTGCTCCCTACATGGTGGCAGACGAAGAGAAACGGGCGAGCAGATTTCAGCAAGGGCTGAAGATGGATGTCCAGATATATCTCATACCTCAACAGCTGAAGACATACTCCCAGGTTCTCTCCATTGCCCGAGAAGTAGAACGAGGACTGGAGAAGAAGAATGAGAACCCGGTACAGAACAAGTCAGTGAAGAGACCCTTTCAATTGATGAACGAAGAAGAAGCAGCAAGGACCCCAACGGGCCGATAGTCAAGCGACCATTCCGATCTCCCCCTCAGCAGATGATATGCGGGTTACTGCCAAAAGCCCGAACACCTCCAACGCGACTGCCGTAGGGCTAATGGACTATGTTTGGTATGTGGATCCGGTAATCACTCAACAGGTGGTTGCCCATTCAAGAGGACCTATCCAACACCATCAACATTTCCAGCACTAGCAACACCCCGGCACTTCCAGCTCCACCACTAAGAAGGAACCCAGAACCCGTAGACCGAAGAGCTCCATTTCCGCCCCAGCAACATGATCATCCACAGAGAGGAGCAAGAACTAGAGCAGATCCTGGCAGAGGCCAAGTCTACGACATGACGGCAGAGGCATCAGGCGAAGCAACAGCAGAATATGAAACCCAGCATCCAGAATAGGAACCTTAAGGATGTCACTGTAACCGCACCCCTGATCTTTTGTATTTTGAGTTGGTAATCTTTCGTAAATATTCCACTTTATCATTCTCTCAGTGTCAACCCTGATCTCTCCTGTGTTCATCTTTCCCTTATCGAAATTGCGAGGACGCAATTTTTGTAAGGTTGGTGGATTGTAACACCCCGCTCCGGAATACGTGCTTAATTGCGTATTCAGATTTTTCAGTCGTATTTTTTCGATTTACTTTCTATATTTGTTTTGTATTATGAGATACTTATATGATCGTTTTGCCTTGGATCTGGATTCGTGAACTCGGAGTCAGCCCTAATCTGAACCGGGAACCCGATCCTAGTTAGTGGCTCGATTTGATCTTTTCGCTATTCCAATTTGACCGATTTTAGTTTTAAACATCATTTTCTAATATTTTAGATTTTCTATGATTTTCCAGAATTTTTCAGAATTAAATTGTGAATCTTCAAAACCGGGGTCGACCGATACTGCTGACCGATTCTCGGATTTTTAATTTACAAACGGAGTTGAATTTTAAGAAACGGCTTTCCTGTAACTTCTTAAAATCATATTTTCTATCTAAACACTTTTTTTTGAGAATTTTCTAAATTTATCAAAATTCCACTGGATTTGGTGTCGGCCAGTATCACTGGTTGATTCTAGGAATTTTAGTTTACGATTGGAATCAAATTTATAGATTCTGCTTTCATATTACTTCTTAAAATTATATTTTCTCATTTCAGGCTTTTTCTGGGAATTTTCAGAATTTATCAAATTCCGGCCAACCCGGTGTAGACCGATATTGACGGTCGACCTTATGATTTTTTATTTTGAAAATGAGATTGAATTTCTGAAAATCGATTTCACAAAAATCTTTTATAATATTTATTATTTTTGAGAATTTTTGGGACGCCTTCCAAGCTATTCCATTTTTTTTGGACTTTTCCGGAGTTTTCGGTGTTTTCCCAGATACCGGAATAGTATCCAGATATTTTTCCCACTTTTCTCTCTCCTCGCTAGACGCGAGTTTCACCAACCTAGGATTCTGCATTTAATGCAGAGATCCTCCCCATGCCGAATTTAATGCACTGCTAATCAACTCCAATCTAGTCATTATGACTTTTGTCCTTTTGTTAAAACGCAGCTTTCGCATTTTTCCCTGGACGCAAGACCTTCTCCGCGTCGTCCATCACCGCGTCTAGGAAATGGCTGGACGCGGATTTGTTTATGGGACACAGCCCATTCTATTTTAAATGAAACGCATGTTCATGTAGTTAGAAGGGCAATATTGTAATAATCCTTTTTCCCCCTTATATAATCACCCCACTCCTTCTCTCTCCTTCATTTTCTCTTCTTCTTCTTCATTTTACAGCAACAGAGAGCCAAAAACAGCCCACGCCTTCTTTGGCCACCCATTTCTCCACCATTTTACCTTCCATTTCCACTACCATTTCTTCCACCAATACCACCACCTCTTTCTCCTCCATCCTCCTCCTCCATTTCTAACAACCACAACAACTCCATATCACCTTCTTCTTCCTCTTTTCCACCATGAAACACCCAAGTAACCCATTTCCACCACCACTTTCTCCACCCTCTCCACCACCATATACACCATCTTAGCCACCAACGACCGCGCCGTCTTCATCTCCTCGTCGTGTGCTCTTTCCGACGAGCCATAGCTTCGTTCTCCGAAGCCTTGTTTCAAAACTCCAATCTTTCAATTTGAACTATACTTGCACCCCTTCACATATTGCTTGGCCACCTTTCCGGCCAACTCCGGCCACTTCGGCCAACTTCGGCCGCCGCCGGTGACCGCCAACCATCGACGGTCATTCTCCTCTTCCCCCTTTCTTCTTTCCTTTCCTTCTCTGTTTCTTTCTTTTCATCCTGGTTCCTCTTCCTGTTCGTCTTCTCCATTTGGAAAATGACTCTTATCAGGGCCGGCCACCTCCTTAGGATTTGGGGGCCGAGCTCCTCTTCGTCGGTAATATCTCCGGTGATTATTCCGGTAATCGTTCACGGTTATTTCGGTGATCATTCCGGCTCCGGTGATTATTTCAGCAATCGTTCACGATTATTCCGGTAATCTTTCCGGTGTCAATTGCAACGACAAACACTAAACACCACCACCCCGAAATCACCTTCCTCCTCTGTTTTATTGCTGACGCGGATCTCACTCCCGCGTCTAGGCAATTCCTTAACGCGGCCTTCGCGTTCTTGTATCGACGCAACGCGGAGTCCAGGTCCGCGTCTGTGTCCTTCTCGTATCAACACGACGCGGAACCCATGCCCGCGTCTGTGTTCTTCTTGTGCTAACGCGACGCAGAACCCACGTCCGCGTCCGCGTTCTCCTCGCGTCCTGACTTGAACGCTCGCGTTTGTGACATCTCCGCAGCGCGTCTCCCGCGTCTGCGATTCCCGCGTCTCCATTCTCTTCTCCCTGTTATTTGAACGCATTGACGCGTTGATTACCTGGATTCCAGAACTTGGGATTTCACAGTGTTTTCCAGAATTTTAGGCGAGTGTTCTCGCTTTCTCATTGGACTTTCCCGCATCGTCGGGTTGACTTACATAACTTATTTATTTATATCGGAATTCTCGTTTGGTATTGTGATGTATATGCTTGTTATATTAACTGTTGACATACATCTGTTGTATCATACTTGACAACTAATGTGCTATCACCTGACATGACTTACTACCTGGCATATGATTTACCACCTGCTTCTTGACACGTTGACACTTGAACCCCTAAAAAGGGAGGCTCCTGACTTTACTCCTGTTGATCCCCGTAATGGGATAACCATGAATATAAGATTACTATGGATACTCTGTGGACATTTTTTTACTGGATAAATTATTATAAGAAGACAACTTGTACCTGGTTTGGGGAAAACTGATGGGCCCTGATTAATCATGTTTATGGTGGTCTTATCGAGCCGCGCGTGGCCAAATACTTGAGGGATCACCTGGCGGCCACCAGGGATTCCGTGGGGTGTGCTGGCACCCCTACTCCTGATTATTCCTGCCGGGTATGCACACGCCCTAGGCCTATTTCTATGGGATCTGCGATACTCTATTCCTGTTCGGGCGACCATAAGTCCCGGTACCTAGCGGTACGTTCCGGCTCAGCACCGGATACTCCTGAAACGTTGTCCCGGGCATGTACGGGGCCCATCCGAAACATGATTCATCAAACTTTATCAGTTTCCAAGTAACTTGCTATATAAGTTGTGAGTGGAAGTATGTGGAATGGGACACATACTGAAACTTGGAACTTAGACGGCCCCAATTATAATAATATGCTAATATAAACTGTTGTGTTGTTTTGTAACTCGGGTCGTATGCGCTTGGATTACGGTGACATGTGATAAAGGTATATAAATGAGGGTTTCCTTGTTTGGATTATTCCTTCGATGTACCAGTCTCATGGAGCCGTGACCTAAGCTTGTGTGATCGGTTTTACTGTAATCGGTTTTATTGGTTTTTATCGGCTTTATGTTAGTTTAGGACATAACTGGTGTCGTCCTATCTACTTTATTTCTCGTCTCGTTACTTTCCCTTATTTTATCATATCATGAGTATTCCCTGCTTGATACCACTTGTTATGCATCTATCTGCTTTGCATGATTATGATTCGTTTTATCGATACTCATGTACCCATGTCAGCACGCCATCTGGCTTTTGCCTCACCATTCGCTGGGGAGTTCTGACTCCTCTGGATCCTCATGTCCAGGTCCTGGAGCTTGGACCGAAGGAGATCTTCCTGCTGAGGACCAAGCTTACTTCTGTGGAGCAGACAGATCAGTTGTAACTCCAGTCCCATCCTTGCTCCCCTGTTGGCTCGCGGCTTCTCCAGCTATCTCGTGAGCGCCTTTTGTACTGTTCATACATGTACATATCTTTGTATTCTCGCATTTGCGCCTATCAGGTGATGTAATATTCTTGTAATATTTGTCACCTCTGGTGATAACTTTGTAATTGTACTTACGTATGTTGGAATGTATAATGCACCGCTTGCTTCCGTACTCTGATTCTTGCCTGTACTGATGCTTAGCGTATATATGTGAGGGTAATTCTGACCTGCGTATATACGTCGCAGAGTAACGTACCCGTATCCGCCGGGATCGGGGCGTTACACATATCGACTCCAAAGGTTGGGATATTATTGGCCCAAGATGATTGCTGACGCCATCACTTATGCCAAAAGATGTCACGCCTGCCAAGTGCATGGCGATTTCATCCATCAAGCACCAGGGTATCTTCACCCTATGACCTCTACCTGGCCATTTCAAATGTGGGGAATGGATGTAGTTGGTCCTATCAGCCCACCATCCTCAAAAGGACATCGGTTTATTTTGGCCATAACCGATTATTTCTCCAAATGGGCTGAGGCCATCCCTTTGAAGGAGGTGAAGTCATCCGACGTGATCAAATTCGTCAAACATCATGTCTTTACCGTTTTGGTGTACCTTGGCGAATCGTCCACGACAATGGGCCCCAGTTCATCAGCCAGGCTTTCCAGAGATTCTGCGCTAAGTTTAGAATTCAGAGTGTATCCTCAACGGCATACTACCCCGCCGCTAATGGTCTCGTAGAAGCTTTCAACAAGACCATTGGCAAGCTTCTCAGAAATTCGTCTCGAAAAGTCAACGTGACTACGACAAGCTGGGTGAATGCTTATGGGCTTATCGCACAACTGTTCGAATCCCAACTAAAGCTACACCATTTTCTTTGGTATATGGGTGTGAAGCCGTGCTTACACTGGAAATTCAAATTCCGTCTCTACGCGTCGCCCTGACAGCGGAGATGACAACAGAGGAGAAGCATCGACAGCGACTCCAAGAATTGGAGGCCTTGGATGATAAACGTCTGCAGGCCCAACAACAAATCGAGCTCTACCAAGCTCGGATTACCAGAGCCTTCAAAAAGAAAGTTAAAGTGCGAACTTTTAAGAAAGGTGACCTTGTCTTAACCGTCAGAAGACCTATGGTGATGACACATAAGACAAAAGGAAAATTCCAGCCCAAATGGGAAGGACCATTTGTAGTAGAGTCAGTCTACTTAAATGGATCATATCGCCTCATAACCTCAAATGGCGATACAATCATGATGCCGATCAATGGCAGATTCTTGAAGAAGTACTATCCTTAATAGTACTCCTCCACCGATTAAGTTAAAGTACACCTCTGATCAAAACAAGAAGAGCTTCTTCATTAACATCCGACGCCTCTGACGGCTAAGGATAGAGGAAAATGTTGGCTTCTAAGCCCAACATAACTCTTCGACAACTCACTATGCTGAGGGGATAGCATGGCTAGTCCAACTCAAACGGTAGTTGGTAAAGGCACCTCAAATCCGTTGACAGCTGAGGGTTTGCTAAAAACCCTGGGTTTTAATGTTCCCATCTTCATTAACATCCGACGCCTCCGACGGTTAAGGATAGAGGAAAATGTTGGCTTTTAAGCCCAACATAAGTCTTCGATAACTCATCATGCTGAGGGGAATAGCATGGCTAGCCCAACTCAAACGGTAGTTGGTAAAGGCACCTCAAATCCGTTGATAGCTGAGGATTTGCTAAAAATCCTAAGTGGATGTAATTCCACCCTCTCCTCCAAAATCCCTTACCAATTCTCATACACAGAATGGTAGGTCTACAAAATACAGTCATTTCTAAGTTAACACTATACCTCTGGTAATGAAAATTTTCAATACTCCCTATCGAGTACAAATTTTACTTGTCAACTCTACATGGAGTAGCGAACCTTCAAATTTGCCAGGTTAATACTATACATCTGGCACTCCAAACTTCACTTGTCAATTCTCATCAATAGAATGGCAGGCCCTCAAATTGCTCATATCGCAAGTCCACTACTGTCAAGTTAATACCACACCTCTGACAATGTAATATCCCCTAACCAATAATACTGTATTTCTATTTTTAAGTACTCATTTTTACTGTATTTAATTTTTATTATTAGTAGTAGTGTTATTGTTATTATTATATTGTTATTCTTGTCATTTTTAGTAGTATCTATTATTATCATTATTTTAGGTTACGTACCTATATTATTAGTGTTATTAGTTTTAATATGTTAATTATTGTTATTATTATTATTGATCTTGTTCCTGTTATTTCTTTCCTCCTTTCTTCCCTAACCTTTTACCCATACCCATTAGCATCAACCCATACCCTTTGACCTACTGATCTAAACCCAATGACCCACTACCCATGACCTGTAATCCAATTCTGACAACCATATCTTATCATAATCCTAATCCAAATAACAACCCAATCCAAATCCTAACTAACCTAGATTCTCTAAATCCCAACCAAATCCTATATCCTAATAATCTCAACTCCTAACAACCTAATCTTAAACTCCTAACTAATCATAAAATCCTCTCCTTCAGCAGCTCCACCTCCGCAGCCTGTGCCTCTTCCTTGCGCATCACCCCAAGCCCAAGGCCGTGTACCCCGGCTCCACCTCACCACAACAGTCCAAGCCATCATCTTCCCTTCCAGCCTGCAGCCGCCCTTGTCCAGCGGCAACACCACCAGCAGGAGGCAGCCTAGGCAGCCGCCTCCTCCCCAGCGCAGCCCAAGAGCAGCAGGGCAGCGAGCATTGTCCAGATCAGCAATAGCACAGCCTCCAGCCGCGAGTAGCAGCGAGCAACTCCCTCCCAGATCCAACAGGCCGCAACCTCCAGCAGCGCCAACAGGCCACGGTCAACTCTCCCAGGCCATCGGCAGCAGGCCGAGACCCCAGGCCATGCCCCTTAGCCGCAGCGGTCCAGCACCTCACTCCGGCGAGCGACGGACGAGCCCCACGGCAACACCAACAGATTTCCCATTGCAGTGAGTGTTTTATTTGATTTTCAATGAAATTACATTTTATGCTTGATTATTCTTCTGTTCAATTATTGTTCGCATGTGATAATTACAGTTCATGATGCCATGATGCTATTATATTGATACCTGTTAATTAGTTATTGTCACTGTTATCGCATTGTCCAAGTATTTTAGGTAAAAGATATGATAGTCTCGTTTTCCTTATTTAGTAATAGTTCATATGAGGATTTACTAAATAAGAATGTCGCATCATTGATATATAGACATTACATGTTGGAACACATGAGTGTATTGAGAGAATATGGAAAGATGTGTAGGTGTATCCCAGATTGTAAGTACACTGGCAGAGGCCTATTAGTCGACTTGCCCCCTGGATTAGTCGACTAATAGCTCTGTTAGTCGACTAATATATATATCCTAGTCGACTAACCCACCTTCCAGGAGATGTTAAACTCTCTGTATATCCTCTGTTAGTCAACTTGACCCCTTTTGTAGTCGACTAATAGTTAGTGTAGTCGACTACACTTTGCCCCTAGTCGACTAGATTTCCTCCCAGGAAAGTGTGGACTCTCTGTTTGTTAGCTGCAGAAAGGATTAGTCGACTTGCCCATATTATAAGTCGACTAACACTTTGATTAGTCGACTTGCTCTTACCCTATAGTCGACTATACCCCCTTTACACTTTGATTAGTCGACTTGCTCTTACCCTATAGTCGACTATACCCCCTTTAGAATGATAGTGGACTTCCTGTTATTTGCTGGAGCCTTCCTAGTCGACTACACCACCTGCTGTAGTCGACTGGTAACCCTAGTCGACTTATCCCTAGCCCTAGTCGACTAATTGGGATTTCTGAAAGAGTGTAGCTTTCTGTTTCTCTGTCAGTCGACTTTCCCTCCCTGTATGGTCGACTTGGTCCACTTGATTAGTCGACTAACCTTTCTCTAGTCGACTACCCTCTTTCCCTAGTCGACTACTAATGGGCTGACAGCTATGTATAGTCTTCTTTATTGGATGTAGACCTTAACCATGGGTTATGTAATGGATATAGATGGATTTATATGATTTCAAGAGACAGATATTAGTGGTAATACTTGATCTAATAGATCTTATATGCATGTATTGGATATGTTGCTAAGTGTTGGGATCCGATGTTGATCCTAATAGAAATGTGAACTCTTGAGGATTTGGGAATCAGATTAGAATGATAGAGGGTGAGAACTAAACTATGATTATTGATATATGTTGGAACGACAGTTTATTGTGTTAGATTGCTTGACATGAATTGATATTTAATGATCATGTGACTATTGGAATTATTAGTTGGTGGTAATGACTCAGATTATTAGAAGCTAGAGTTCCAAGATAAATCAACTGATTGGATTATAGAATATGGATGAGCTGTTAGTATTGACTTATAAGTGAACTATTTTAGATTGCAGTTCTTTGAGGATGTTTCCATTCCTTACTTGTGATCTTGGTGTCTGTTATATTAGTTGATCTTGTCTGTTATATTAGTTGATCTTGAGGATACCAATAGACTGCTATTTATTGCTGTTACTCAGTAATAGGGATAGAATTATTGTGAGAGTAAATTCATCGATATCGGTGATATTATATATTCAGAGTTTGATAGCTTTTACTATTTGATCTCTGTTATTGGTGACTCGAGGATTAGAGTAGATTGACATGATGAGAGAACTGGTTATTGATTCATTAAACTTGTGGGTTACTGTACCGGATCACCTTGACATGGATTGATATTTGACGGTCAGGATGACTATTGAGGCTAGGTTCATGATGACTATTGAGATCGGCTATTGTTATATGCAGTACAGGGCATATGAGATATTGATCAGTTCCATATGGGACTGGCTATTGAGTAATATCTAATTCTGTTGTTGTATTGATTCATGTTATTGAAAGTTACTGGGAAAATATTGTCGGACCGTAACACATTCATTGTTATATTGTTCTACCGTTTACACGGTATTATTGTTCACATTGTTATTGTTACATTGATATTGTTATTGTCACCGTATCGTCCCAGTAATCGAAATAACATGGATATTGATTGTTATAAATAATAATGTAAATTGACAACTTACACTGGGATTGGGGAAATTGATGGAGGAGACAGCGTCTGTATTTTGGGTGGACCTAGGATACAGGTTGCGCAGCCGAGATACGGTTCCACTGCAGGGTTCTGGGGGATGACTGACATCCCGTTTTGTTCATATTGTCATTGTATTGACACATTGTTATTGTTATTGACTACCTAGCGGTAGGACCTGGTTCAGCGCCAGGTGATTGGGCCGTGGTTCCGGGTATGTACGGAACCCACCTAAAGCATGAACAATGTCTCTTCTGTTAATTTTAATAACTTAGGACCCTGATTGACACGTGTAGTAGGCGTAGTATGGGATGTGTCCATTACAGGTGGTAATTGGTGTTCGCTAACATAATAAATGATAATGAACTGTCAATGCATTGTGACTGACCCTAATCACCTGATTGTACATATAGATCACTATGATAGACATATAACTATAACCATGATCGAATTGTATAACAACTAGTGATATGCTAGGTTACACACCATAACGTCAGTTGTTTACAGTTATGTTAGTTGCCTTGTTCTACATACATGTTGTGATTCAGTGTTTATCATGTTATTTAGTGCTTTCAGTTATCTGTTATTATTATTTATGCACTGTTTTCATGCACGAGCTTTTCCCTTTACACACACACTCACCAGGTCGCGTTCTGACGACCCTGGATTTACACGTCCAGATATTGGACGATTGTTTCTAATGTGCAGGTGTTCGATGAGACGGTACGCTTTGCGAGGAGCTTGGGTCCTCTTCCTCTGATTCTGGTACTTTTGCATTTTCTATTCCTGCTATTATTCCTTGATTTTCGCATATCACATTTAGCCTGTTATTCTATCCCTGTTATTTCTTGATTCTACATTTATCGCTTTCAGCTGCCATTTTCTTGCCATCATTTATCTGCTATCCTTGTGATTGTCATTATATGTATTATTGCAGTGATCATTTATTATTATGCTTCTGATTCATAGCTTGTTCAGATTACATTTAGGCTTAGCATGTATACGTGGGGTATTTTCCTCGCGTATATGCGTCGCCATAACGTCTCCGTATCTTTAGGATCGGGGTGTTACAGACAATATACTGTTAAGTTCAACATTACACTTCTAATAGTAATCAAGTTGCTGCCAAGTTCAATATTAAACCTCTGACAGTCATCTTTCCTCAGACTTCCAGATCGAAGCTGAAATGAACGATGCTAAGTTAATACTATACCTCTAGCATCCAAGTCATTGCTAAGTTTAACAATACACTTAAGGCCATGACTTTCCTCGAACTTCCTTGTCAAAGTCGAGATGACCAATGCCAAGTTCAAAATTACACCTCTAGCATTACCCTCACTGTCAAGTTAAACATCACACCTATGACAGTGACACTTTTAGTTTTCCCAAACGAAAGCTGAAATGCTTCTGAGTCAAGTTAATATCGCACCTCTGACTCGCATCCTTGTCAAGTTAACATCACACTTCTGACAAGACCACATTCAACCCGTTAAGTTAATATCACACCTCTAACGGTAAAGACTTTCCTAGATCGCCCGCAAATCTAGTCTCACTTGTTATTCTCGTCAATAGAATAACAAGCCCACTTAAAAAATATTGTTAGGTTAACATTACACCATTAACAGTGTTTTCATTAACTCCCCAGCTGATCTTAATCAAGTTAATCCCAAACCTCTGATAAAAGTTCATCCTCCCTGGGGGTACAAATTCAGCTTGTCATTCTCCGTTATAAATTGGCAGGTCCACAAAAGTTATCTTATCTCTGTTAAGTTAATATCACACCTCTGACAGCATTGTTGAGTTCCTGAAATAGGATCTCTCTCTACAAAATTTGACTCGTTAAGATTACCATCATAATTTTGACAGGTCAAAGGTTCTTTACTTCTATTCGTCTTACTTTCAATACAAAAAGGGAGTTCAAGACAATAGAAGAAGACAAAAAGAAATGTGTCGCTTTTATTTATATCCAACATATGAAAGTGATACAAAACGCTCTCTTATTCCATAAGATTGAGTGTTACAGATAAAGGAGTACAAAGAAGTCCATCTCTCTCTCAAAGGTTGCACTCACTCCTTGAAGCTGCTCACAATTCCAAGTACAAGATGTTTGGAAAGGCGCCGAAGTAGAATTGAACGCTGCGGCAACGATCGGAAGCTGGTTGCATCACGATGCATGATGTAAACATCAAATTCAGCTTGTCATTCTCCGTTATAAATTGGCAGGTCCACAAAAGTTATCTTATCTCTGTTAAGTTAATATCACACCTCTGACAGCATTGTTGAGTTCCTGAAATAGGATCTCTCTCTACAAAATTTGACTCGTTAAGATTACCATCATAATTTTGACAGGTCAAAGGTTCTTTACTTCTATTCGTCTTACTTTCAATACAAAAAGGGAGTTCAAGACAATAGAAGAAGACAAAAAGAAATGTGTCGCTTTTATTTATATCCAACATATGAAAGTGATACAAAACGCTCTCTTATTCCATAAGATTGAGTGTTACAGATAAAGGAGTACAAAGAAGTCCATCTCTCTCTCAAAGGTTGCACTCACTCCTTGAAGCTGCTCACAATTCCAAGAACAAGATGTTTGGAAAGGCGCCGAAGTAGAATTGAACGCTGCGGCGACGATCGGAAGTTGGTTGCATCACGATGCATGATGTAAACATCAAAAGAGTCCATTGTTAACCAGGAACAATGGTGTTTCTCGAGGTCGAAAGACAGCAGAATCTTCTGATCCCACCTGACCATCCGAAGTGGGGGTATGATCCTTCGTTGATGAACACCTCCACCACCAGAAAGTCATCCAATGAGCATGGAGTTCTCATCGATGTCACTTCTGGGGTAGGTGAAGGGAGAATCCAAGAACATACCCACCACTATATCCACCGCCATACTCACTTTGACCATGCCATGCCAAGAAGCATGACCGGTGCATTGAATCCAAAGAGATCTTGGCGGGTGTCAGATCCTCATCTCCCGAAGGCAGGAGCCATGACTTCTTCTCCAGTGGTCGACCATCGAACAAGTTCGTTGGCCGATATATTCTCCCACGGGCCCAGCGAATATGAAAAAGGATGATTAAGCCTACCTGCAAGAAGCAAACAAAAATTAGAAGATCTAAAGTTTAGGATACTTCAACAGAAAAGCTAAGTGACAGACGCAGTTATTGCTGAAAGCTTCAGACGCAGGAATGACCCGCGCAATGAGCCAAACTTCTGCGGCAGCAGAAACAGACGCGATCTAAGCTGTGATACACAGAACTTGAACACAGTCTAGTTTTGCACCCACGTCTAAAAATGAGACGCGCAGAGAGTCAGACGCGAAAATTGCCATCTCCCTATTTGATAAACAGGGGTTGCTAAATTCAGGCCTGAAACCTTCGATCTGAATTGAGGTTTTTCTAAGTCTACAGCCTCAGACGCAAGCTCTGTATGGAAAGCTCGCAGTCCAGGTGCGAAAGTCCATTATGCTCGTGTCCAGAGAATTCCGGGTCAGAGTTTTTCTCAACGGCCCAACTCAAAAAAAATGGGCGCACCAGCCGGACTTCAAGAGAAGGTCAAGAAGGTGAATCTCCTTAAGAGATGGCGAAATAGAACCCAGTAAGGGCTTAAGATTTCATGGCAAACCGTAAAGTCATACCTGCAGCAACACCCGTTAAGGGTTGAACTTTCCGCATCAAGGCGCGGACATAAAGGGTGCTCAAAGAGACGCTTTTCGATCTTGAAATCACTTGACAGTAATAATCTTCTGGAGAGATTAAACAGAAGCATGACAGCTCTGGGTCATCATCGTCCATGGAGGCAAGCCCCAGATACAGTCCTTGAAGGGAGAAGGTGGAATCCCTCAGAGCACTCGCTCTCAAAGGAAAGAGTAAGTAATGGACTGTTAAAAGAAGAGGGTGAGGCCTATTTATAGGCAACCCATAGAGCCTGTAATTAATGGCTCACTAATCAGAACCATCGGCTTTAATTCCCGCATGCTTGTCAAAGCCCAATAAAGGGCTGACACGTGGACTGTCGCTTCGGGAAGCATCAAAGACGCAAGTCTCCAACCGCCAACGCTGATTTGGCATTCAAAAGCATTAATGCCTAAACCCAATGAGGGGCTGACACGTGGACTGCCGTTTCGGGAAACATCAGATGACGCGAGACCCCAATCGCCAACGTCGATTTGATATTTAAAGATCTAATAAATCTTTATGACAAGCTGCAAGTAACGCCTGGGAAGTTGCATTAAACGCAGACCCGAGAATTGCGTCCATAAACTTGCGTCCCTTTGTGAACACGAAGGCGACGTCCTTTTTCATTCCAGTTAATGGCGACCGCGTCTCTCGGAGCAGTTCAGAGCTGCGTCCCCTTAGCAAAGAGGGACCTATATTGGGGGTCGCGCTTTGAAGTCACATAAAATTGGAAAGCTGCATCCTAAGACTTGCTCCTACAACCAAGAGGGCCTATGTCATTCGCAGGTACCACAGGTATCATGGAGCCGCGTCTACATTGCAAGACGACAATTGCGTTCTTATTATAAACTCAATATAATTTGAGTGTGCACTAAGTCAAGGACCTAGAGACGTGTCTCCACAAAGAAAGTACCGCGTCCCTATCAATCAGCTGAGTTCTATGCGTCAGCTTTGGAGGAGCATAAAACTGCGTCCTCACTACATCCTGAAGTCTGCATTTGGACAGAGTTAAGGGCTGCGTTTAGGGAGCCGCGCTCTTCATAACCAAAGCCGCGTCCTTGGCACAAACTTGAACCGCGTCTCAATTTGCAGGTCAGAGTCACGTTTCCCGGGACTGCGTCTCCACTACAAAATCAAAGCCGCGTTTGGCCAACTTAGTTCAGCCTGAGTTTATTCAGAGTCAGTCAAGGATCACAACCAAAGACTGCAGCTAGAAAAAATTAGATTCATCTACAGTGGAACAATAAAGATGGAGCAAAATTTCAAAAGACTTTTATTATTTGAGCCAAAAATGATAAAAGTGATACAAACACTCTTGATGAATTGAGTGTTCTTTCCTTAAAAAAAAAGGGAGGCTAATAATCTTGATTAGCCAAAGAACGGATTTGTTCTCGGAGGCGATGTATCTCGTGCTGACGTGCTTTCTCAGCCTCCATGAGAGCCTGGACCGGCAGCTCTTCCTCGGAAAAAAATTTCCTCGCAGCCAGCTGCGCTCGTAGGGATTCCAACCTGGAGGAGTGAGTGGAGAGGTTTTCTTCAACCTGCATCCTGGCAGCTTCCAGCCCTTCCAGCTTCTTCCTGGCAGTGGCAAGCTTCTGCTCATTGATTGCAATCAAGGCTTCTGCTTTAGCTATGGTGGCCCGAGCAGTGATAATAACTTGCTCTGCGCTCTGCAAGACGAGTTCAGATTCTCTTGAATTGCCAATCAGCTTTGATGGTCAGCTTGGAAATGTTGGAGATGGTGGGTCTCTTCAGCTATCCTTTCCTCCATCTCTTTTCGCTCTTGTTCCTGAGCAGCAAGAAGCCTAGTCAGGGTTGCCCGGGCCTCGTGAACTGAGCCAGCGTCTTCCAAGACTTAAACTCTTTCAGATCACTCCCCAACTGCTCCACCAGCAGCAGACACGCCCTAACCTGTGAAGGACCTCCAGTATGACCAATGTTCTCAATTAGATTTTCGAGAAGCACTCGAGCAAATTCGAAAGAACTGCCCCATAAAGGACGAGGTCAATACAGGATCGCATGGAAGTAAAGAACTGCTGCACCATTTGACGTGTCAGTTCTTCCATGATATCACCGGCTGGGGAGAATTCTGCTGATGTGCTCCCAGATCCCCTTTCTATCACAGGGCGAGGGATGGGAATCAATTCGTTCCGTGCAGGAGTAGGGTCAACGATAGGTGCGGTAGAAGCTGAGATGGTCGCCGGCACTTCTGGCGCAGTTACTGTCGTAGCAGCCTCCATGGCACCTGAAGTAGCAGCAAATCTGACCTCTTCGGAGCCCTCGATCGAGGCTTGAATGGTACTGCCTTCTGGGTCGAAGCTGCCGCAAGATCCTCTGCCTGAGCTCCCTCAGCGCTCTCTGCAAATCATCAAAATGTTAACCATGACGGTAAAAGGAAGATATTCACAGCCTCAATATTTTCTTACCAAGCTGAGGATTCAAAGACGGCGAATTCCTAGGCGAATCTTGGAGGGTTGAGGTCTCCCCAACTTCAATAATTGCCCCTCTTGAGGCATCTCAGTAACAAGAGCCTCAACACCCTCCTACTGGGCCAGCTCTTGTATCATTTCCTCGATATGGGAGGAAGTTGCAGCCTCGCTGTCCACGGCCAGCCCTGCAGCATAAAGTTAAAGGTAAAAACGTCAGGACTTTTTCCCTAGTTAAAAAGGAAACCGAATCAAAAAGGCAAAGAGAGTACCTTCAGCAGGAGTAATTGCCGCTAGTGGTGACGCTGTCACCGGATCACACCCATGTATTTCTTCCTCCGAAATATGTGAGAATTTACTCGGATCTGGAAGAGCGGGTTCATCGCCAAAATCGACTTCATCGCCTGAACAATATTCATCCTCCTCGAACGATGAAGATGACAGGGCAACACAAGAGGCCTCGACAATCGAGACCTTGCCACCGAGTACCCAGTAGTAGGGCTGGGATCGACTACCCTCGAGCTGGGCATCAATACAGCAGGAGACTCAGGCGGTTGTGCCTTATCTCTCCTCTCTTGAGCTGAAGGAGACCCTGGTTGAGTTGAGACCCTTGGAATCTCAACATCATCCCTTCCCACCAGGTCAGCCTCAAGTTGCTCAGCCTCATCAGTTGCAGTGGGATCGTCAGCAAGCTCTCCTTCTAAAATCGCGGGACCCCTGCTGCGCAATCCACGAGGGCGAACAAGGGGGGTTTCGTCTTCCTCCCTCTGCTCCTCAATACCGGAAGGGACGGCCTCAGGCATTGAAGTTTCAGCCCCTGAGTCTTTCCTGGCCTTCTTCGGGGCCGGCTCAGCCTGGAGAGTAGCGCCATGAGAACGTTTAGGCACCGCCTGTCAACGCCTTCTAGCAGGTTGCTCCCTAAGTGCTGCTGCTATCGATTCCACCCGCGTCTCCCCTCTGGCTTCCCTCTTAGCCGCCTGTTATTCATCGATACCCCGCATGCGCTTGTTGGATGCCAATTTCTCCTCATAGGACGCATTAATGCTCTTAATGCATGAACGCTCCATCAAGTAGCCAGGTATCTTGCTAGCCTGGAAGTACCAAGTACAGAAATCAAGGCTTGCATAACAGTTTGGCGTCTTGTGAGGCAAGCTATAAAGAGCTTTTGTCCCCCCAGCCATGCTGTAATACCAGCTCCGAGCACCTTCAAACAAATTTCCACTGAAGGCGAGTTGGGCGTTAGGGTTGCTGACATATAGTTGGTCATAGCCGAACTGTCGGGCAAAACGATTCGGCATATAAGGCGCGATCGTGCACAAATTCCCTTGCTGAAAGAGCAGATACCCAGGCCGGATATTGATGAGCCACCAGAAGACTCCCGATGGCAGCCTCGTGAAGTCGTCTGGACCCACAATGTCGGCAAATTTATCCCCATAAGCAGCACCAGTAATATCGGGGAAGCAGCGATTGAGATGGTAATTTGAAGCGTTCAGAATACACTACCGAACGTAGAACATATAGTTATTGGACCAGCTCGAGCTCTCCAGCCGTTGCACAAAAGGGAAAAACCCCTCGGATTGGGACACTGGCGTCATTAGTGAGGGGCAGTGCATAACTACCAAGCCATTAGGTACGTGTAGGGAAGCTCAACCCTGGGGTTAGGGGTCTTTACTATCGGCCTCCCCTTCGAGTCAACCTCCGGTCTACCGTGGGAGTCGACGATGGCCTCCACTTTGCACAGGCTCTGAGTCAGGGCCCGCAATCCGCTTTGGATTCCAGCCACCATTGCTGGAAGGAGAGCGATGGACCTACCGTAGGCCAACAACACCGCCGGTACACCACATCGGCAACAATTACTTCATGTGGCAGTGTCGGCACTACGCAGCGCTTCAACCACAGCATGAGGAAGCCCGCCAGTAGCGCCCGGTTAGAAATGGGGATCTGGGCCTGGTGATGGAAACTTTCAAAAACCGTGTCAGGTTTGAAAGTGTCTTCATTCGACTCTGTGGTGTAAGAACTCACAGAGGCGTTAATCCTCTCGGCGATTTCCTCATCGGAACTGGGAGCTAGAATGGTCACTGAGTGATCTTTCTCAATTATACCATTAAACATGTAGCTCGCCCAAGACATCTGCTTAACTTTCCTAGTTCTCCAGGAGGTTATTTGGCCGCAGATATGAAGTGACATAACACTTCCCAGTAGGTCTCATATACCCGGGGCACTCTTTCTTCAAGAGATGAAGCTCCTTGAAAGTTGGGACGTATTCCTCATAAGGGGCATCTCCCATAACCATCCCCGAAACTTCATATAGTTCATGAAGGCGAGGCCCATTTCTCCGACCGGGGTGAAGAATGTCCCCGTCAAAGGGTTGTAATGCTCCAGAATCCCGTAAAAATTGTGAGAACTCTGCGGGATGCCATATTGCATAGCTATGACCTCTTGGTACAGTCCCACTTGGTCTAACAGACCTCCGAGTTCGGTGAGGACAAAGCCCACCATCTTGCCCCACCAAGACTTGTCGGAGGAATGAACTCACCCAAGTGGGCGGAAGTCAACAAGAAAGTCACCCCCCACCTTTATGAATTCATTGATGAAGGTAGTGCTGAACTGAGGAGTTTCCTCTACTGGGTACTCAGACCTGAGTAATCCAGGAAACAAGCCAAAAACTTCCTTCCCGTGTCCGCCAGGGTGTACCTTCCTGGCGCCCAATATGCCGAGCGAGACACTGGGGACAGATCGGGCAAGCTCCCATTCCATTGCCCAGGGGACAGACATATGTTGGAGATAGGATAGAGGATACATGTTGGCCCAAAGGCCTTCCACCCTAGTTTTGATGATGATTAACTCATGTAGTTATGTTTACTAATAATCTTGTGTTGTTTAAGTTTCAGATCATTAACCAAGATATTAGTTTATAATTAGCTTCAACAAGGAGTTTAGAAGCTATTCATGGTGATTCCAGGGCTTAAACTTTAAGATCACACATTGCCTAGCCCATGGATGGAGTTTTGGACCAAGTCGCCTTGAAGATGAAGATCGTCAAGAAGACTTAGGTATCCATAGTTTAGAGTGTGTTTTAGATCCATTTGTAAAGCTTAGTATAGTTGATATGCTCAAGTGCACAAAACACACACGTTTTCATGTTTTGGAATTGGTTTTCATGAATGATTGATCAAAACAAGTTTACATGGTTTTTATGTATATTAGATGTGTTCAATATACATACATGCTTCATATCTTAAACAAACTTATTTTGATATGTCTATTCATGAGTTTTTAGGAAATTAGATTTCCTATTTGAAAAATCAAGGTTGATGAAAATACAAGTTTTGTTTTTGGTAAAAATGATAAAACACAAAATAGTTCATATTGATTGATATTTGAGCTAAACTTTTTATCACATGTTTATATATCAATGCAAAATGATAAAACTATTTTTGGGTATTTTTACAAGACTTAAAAGATTTTTAGAAAAATATTTTACACTATTTTTCTGACCCAGATTTCTGTTCCAGGCTTCAATCAGTCGACTAGTCAAACTGACATAGTCGACTTGGGTGAAGTCGGTCGACCGGGCCGGTTGACCGACGTGCACAGATCTGTGCACGATTGGCAGCTCTGGGACGGTCGACCCGGCGGTCGACCGGGACTGAGAGCAGTGCTCTCTGTTTGTTTGGGTCGACCGTGCCGGTCGACCGTGGTTGCCCAACGGTCACAATTCTGATCGTTGGCGGTTGACCGGGCCGGTCGACCGTCAGCCTGTCAGGCTGCCACATCAGCCTAACGGCTAGTTTTCTGGTGGGGCTATAAATACCCCATTTGTTTGAGGTTTTAGCCAAGATTTTCAAGAGCAAAAATTCCTCAGTTTTCTGAAGTATTTTAAAAGATTTCAAAAGTGTTTTTGGGCCAAAAAGAATTCATCTTATTTGTTTTAGGTTTTTGGAAAAATCAAAGAAAAGAATATTTTGGGAGATTTGTCTTGGCTTTCATTTTCTATCATTTACAAGAGTTTTCCCAAGTAGTTTTTCTTTGTTGCTTGTTTTCCAAACACCTAGTTTCCACACTTGAGCTTATGATCTATCCTAATCTATTAGGATCTTGTTTTTTGGAAAAAGAGAGTTTGTGGTTGAAAGATACCACTTGTTGTAAAACCCTTACTTTGATTGGGTGCTCCTCTTTGGTAGAGGTTGAGGTTTGGTTGCTCCCTCAAGTGTGAGGTGGAGATTGTTGTATTGGCTACGGGCCTTATCCCTCTTCGGTAGAGGTGAATTGTGGTTGTATTGCCTCGGTGGCATTGAGAGGAGTTCGGTACTCCTATAGTGGATTGAAATCCTACACGGTGGGTAGGCGGGGATGTAGAGCTAGGGGCTCGAACCTCGAACATATCTTTGTGTTTGCGTTTGATCCACTTGTCTCAACTCTCTCTTTACATTTGTGCAAAGCATCATTCATCATTCATATCATACTTTGCTTTGCATTTGTGTGCCTTGCATTGATTCTATTGATTATCATATTATATGCTTGGTTGTTGGTGTGTGCCTCACTTGTATTAATCAACAGAGCTTCACATAGCACCTCAACCCATTCAAGGGGAATCAAGAGGAGTTAGTCCAGAGCCCTTCACGGGGAATTCGGCTACACTTGTTGATTGTATTAAGTGTGTTGCAAAATTTGCATTAGCTTCCGCATTTAGCGCATTTAGTTCTTAGATTAGCACCTACACCAATTCACCCCCCTCTCTAGGTATTTTTCAATTGGTATCAGAGCTAGTGCTCATGATATTTAGGCTTAACATCCTAGGAGTGAGATCCATTTGTTTGCTAATCTTTTGTTTGTATTTGCTTGTTTGTACACATATAGTTTGGACCCATGGCCTTCATGACCCCACCTATGTTTGACCCTTCTAACATTCTTGTTTGGAAGACTAAGATGTCCATTTACCTCCAAACCCTAGGCTTACATGTTTCCCTTGCCGCTACCAAGAGATGTTATCTTTGTGACCGCAAGCATATAGGGGCAATGCACAAGCCCTTGAGGCCATTAGAAGCACGCTTTCAAAAGATTGTCTCTTGAGTGTTTCTAACCTTGATTCCGCTTTTGCAGTATGGAACAAGTTGACAACAACCACCACCTCCGAGCTTCAATTGCAAATCCAACAAGAAGAGGATCTAGTGGAGATGAATCCGAGCCGCAACAATGCTATACGGTCCAAGGGAATGACTCCCTTGAGGTACACTCGGAAACCCACTTAGATGATAATGAGTATGCTAGTTCTTCATGTGATGATTATGATGCTCATGCTTTAAATGAAGAACTATCTATTGTTTGTGAAAAATTGATTGAAAAGTATAAATTTTGAAAAAGAAAAGTCTAGGCCTTAACAATGATATAAGATTTATTTTCTAGACTTAATATGTTTTGCAAGAGAAGATGGAGATTTCTAATGAAAGGGATTCATTGAAATCTCAACTTGAACTTGCACTTAAAGAAAATAAAGTTTTAAAATCTAAAAATGATTGTGAAACTCTTGTGAAAAATAATGATGTTTTGTCTTCAAAAATTGATTTTGTTTTAAAAGAGAATGTTGTTTTGAAAAATAAATTATTTCTATTTCAAATGATTTAGATGTGTTTTAAAGAAAAATGTTGTTTTACAAAATAAGATTGATGCTCATGTTTGCCATGCTAGGTAGTATCACACACACCTCCTATTGCATGTGCCACCTCTTCTTTAATTGATAATGATATATCCATGCTTAAGAAGAGTGTAGATTGTTTGGGCTCCACTTTGAGCCAATGTGTAGAAGGGCATACACGCTTTGGAAACTTTGTTTCGAAAGAAACAGTTCCATCTATTATTCATGCACACCCTCCACGGAATACACATGCTCCACACGGACACACCCATCACAAGTATGCTCATGTGTACACTTGTACACATTGTGGACATAAGGGCCGCCTTGCTAAATTTTGCTTTGATAGATTACATACTTCAAATTTAGCAAAGAATTTTGTTTGGGTTAGAGAAGGTACTAACCCCCATGGACCCAAAAGAGTATGGGTACCAAAAATCACCCCTAAGATTTTTGATGTGGTGTGGGCTCTCACATGACGTGAGAGTGATGGCACCTTGGAGTGGATGCGTTCCGTGCTTAAAGAGAATCAATTGGATGCATCACTTTTAAGGGAAGGTTTGGTGGAGAGGACCACCTTGTTTTGGAGAACTAGAGCGGTGCCCTCATTGGTTTTGGTATCGAATCTCTAACTCTTTATTTATTGTTTACATGCTTTTCATGTCTATCTTTCATAGCATGTTTCATTGTTTAGTGATTAGTATGAAAATGTCATGCTTATTAGACTTGTGATATACATGTTTAGTCATTTTGAGACACCCATGTTTAATATGGATAAATTCTTTTGTGTTTTCTCACTATTTGGTTGATATTGCGTATATCATATTTCTAATAACATGTAGATATTCATAATAATTATGTTTTTGTTTATCATGTTGAATTTTATCTTGTTTTTGATGCTACATGATTTGAATATATGTTTAGATGTTAGTTTTCACTAAAACTAGGTATATACTTGTGCATATAGTGGGCCACAAATAATCTATATATGTTTGTGCTTGAACGCTTATTTGAACCCATTAGATGTGCTAGTATAGTCTAGTTTTGATGATTCATACATTTAAACTTGTATTCTCATTTTTGAATTTGTTTTATGATTGTGTGTTTCACTTCATGTATATGTGTATTTTGCCAAACTTTAAGATATACATGTATACCCTTTGAGTCATTTGCTTTTCATGCAAATCTATATATGGACTCAATTGTGTTTAGGGATATGTATGTATACTTATTGTGTTGACAATTCATACATATACCTTGAAATGAAATTTGTTTTAATGAAAATTTAGCTTTTCATGTTTCATTTTTTGTTTGATATTTAACTTCATGTATATGTCTATCTTGTCCAAACTATTAGATATACATGTTTATCCTTTTGAGCCAGTGCCTTCATGCATATATTTTGTGGACTCTTTTTGGATATGTATGTATGCTTTAGTTTGTATAAGACATACATACACTTGAAGATTAAATAAGTTTTAATGATTTTCATATTTTCTTGTTTAGGAATAATTGAGCTTAATGAAAAATTTTCATGATTATGATATTCACACTTTATTTGTACACTCACATTTATTGTTTGCTCATGTTTTGTTTTCATGAGTCATATTTATGCCAAATTGAATTAGAGTGTTGATTATCTTGTGGGTTTCATGTTCTATGAAAACTATTTTGTTTTATTCCTTACTTGAAGGATTTCGTGCTAGTTAACAAAGATTTTCCACTTAACTAGTTACGGTATTCTTCATTTTGGTAGAGTTTTTTCAAACAAAGCTTATTTTTCAAATCTATTTTTGAAAACCCCTACCCTTTACGGGAGGTGGGATGAGAGTCCATGCCTTATATGTTTATATTGAAAATCATTTTAATCTTGTGCTGAGATGGGAGGTAGTTATATGAGTTATACCATACTTTTTATTGTTATGTCAATTGGTATCATTGAACTCTTTCAATTGGTATCAATTTGATTCTTTTGTATACTCATATGTGTTTTGTGTATGTATGTTTTCAATTGGTATCATCTATTAGTGATTGGTACTCATTCTATTTCATACACATATATATGTTTTATTTGTGCTATTATATTTCTATATCTTAAGCACAAATTTTGTTTATGCTAGAGCTTGAGCTTCAACTTTATTTCAATTAATTTAGTTTTCAATTGGTACCTTTTTTCAAGCCTAAGCATAGTTTTTGTTGGTATTTCATAAAGGGGGAGAAATTCGATTTTCATATTTCAATTGGTATTTAGTTTTCCACTCTCGTGCTTTATGATAGAAAATAGTCATTTCAATTGTTTATATGAGTTAAAGAAAAATACTATCTTTTGATATCAAGATGTCTTGTGTTTTATATTGGTATCTAAAAAAAATTTTGTTTTAAATAAAAATTACAAAAGTTTTGATTTGTATTGACTATATGCAAGGAGAGCTTAACATCTCTTCCACATATAGATTCATGTTGAGTGTATCTTATATTGAGGAGCTTAACATCTCTTCTTTATGTGGTACACGTGTGTAGGGGGAGCTTCACATCTCCTCTTATGCATTACATAATGTGTGTTATGTGAATTAGGGCTTAACATCCCTCCTTCATGTAATGCATATGTGTAGGGAAGCTAACTTAGCGTCTTCCTCTTCATGAATGTATATAGCATATAACATTTATTGATCTTGTCTACTTTCAATTGGTATCAAAATGCTTCATTGACATATTTTCAATTGATATCCTAATTGATTGTCACCCCTTATTGACTTTGTTTTTTGTTTTAGACAAAAAGGGGGAGAACATTGTTTTATTGTTTTGATTGACAAAAAGGGGGAGAAAGATTTTTACCCCTCATTTATTGTTTTGATTGTTTACCCCTTTGTTGATGATTGACAAAAAGGGGAGAATAATTTGATTGGTATCTTTTATATGCATACTTATGTTTTTGCATATATTAAGTTTTATTAGTATCTAGAGCATCTAGTATTTTTGTTAATGTTTTATTAATTTAATTGGTATCTAGAGCTTCTAGAACATGTTTATGTGTTTTATGCATGTTGATGCATACATGTTTATGTACATTCATGCATATCTTTTGTTTATTTGTTTATGCATAAGTTAAGGGGAGGTTCTTTGAAGCTTAACTTTAATCCATGCATATATAACTCCATGAGTTTTGTCATCATCAAAAAGAGGGAGATTGTTGGCCCAAAGGCCTTCCACCCTAGTTTTGATGATGATTACTCATATAGTTATGTTTACTAATAATCTTGTGTTGTTTAAGTTTCAGATCATTAACCAAGATATTAGTTGATGATTGCTTCAACAAGGAGTTTAGAATCTATTCATGGTGATTCCAGGGCTTAAACTGCAAGATCACACATTGCCTAACCCATGGATGGAGTTTTGGACCAAGTCGCCTTGAAGATGAAGATCGTCAAGAAGACTTAGGTATCCTAGTTTAGAGTGTGTTTTAGATCCATTTTGTAAAGCTTAGTATAGTTGATATGCTCAAGTGCACAAACACACACGTTTTCATGTTTTGGAATTGGTTTCATGAATGATTAATCAAAACAAGTTTACATGATTTTTATGTATATTAGATGTGTTCAATATACATACATGCTTTATATCTTAAACAAACTTATTTTGATATGTCTATTCATGAGTTTTTAGAAAATCAGATTTCCTATTTGAAAAATCAAGGTTGATGAAAATACAAGTTTTGGTTTTTGGTAAAAATGATAAAACAAAAAAATATTCATATTGATTGATATTTGAGCTAAACTTTTTATCACATGTTTATATATCAATGCAAAATGATAAAACTATTTTTGGGTATTTTTACAAGACTTAAAGATTTTTAGAAAAATATTTTACACTGTTTTTCTGACCCAGATTTCTGTTCCAGGCTTCAATCAGTCGACTAGTCAAACTGACATAGTCGACTTGGGTGAAGTCGGTCGACCGGGCCGTCGACCGACGTGCACAGATCTGTGAACGATTGGCAGCTCTGGGACGGTCGACCCGGGCGGTCGCCGGGACTGAGAGCAGTGCTCTCTGTTTGTTTGGGTCGACCGTGTCGGTCGACCGTGGTTGCCCAACGGTCACAATTCTGACCGTTGGCGGTCGACCGGGCCGCGTCGACCGTCAGCCTGTCAGGCTGCCACATCAGCCTAACGGCTAGTTTTCTGATGGGGCTATAAATATCCCATTTGTTTGAGGTTTTAGCCAAGATTTTCAAGAGCAAAAATTCTCAGTTTTCTGAAGTGTTTAAAAGATTTCAAAAGTATTTTTGGGCCAAAAAGAATTCATCTTATTTGTTTTAGGTTTTTGGAAAAATCAAAGAAAAGATATTTTGGGAGATTTGTCTTGCTTTCATTTTCTATCATTTACAAGAGTTTTTCCCAAGTAGTTTTTCTTTGTTGCTTGTTTTCCAAACACCTAGTTTTCACACTTGAGCTTATCATCTATCCTAATCTATTAGGATCTTGTTTTTTTGGAAAAAGAGATTTTGTAGTTGAAAGACACCACTTGTTGTAAAACTCTTACTTTGATTGGGTTGCTCCCTCTTTGGTAGAGGTTGAGGTTTGGTTTGCTCCCTCAAGTGTGAGGTGGAGATTGTTGTATTGGCTACGCGCCTTATCCCTCTTCGGTAGAGGTGGATTGTGGTTGTATTGCCTCGGTGGAATTGAGAGAGGAGTTCGGTACTCCTATAGTGGATTGGAAATCCTACACGGTGGTGTAGGCGGGGATGTAGAGCTAGGGGCTCGAACCTCGAAACATATCTTTGTGTTTGCGTTTGATCCACTTGTCTCAACTCTCTCTTTACATTTGTGCAAAGCATCATTCATCATTCATATCATACTTGCTTGCATTTGTGTTGTGCGTTGCATTGATTCATATTGATATATCATCTTATATGCTTGGTTGTTAGTGTGTGCCTCACTTGTACTTAATCAACAAGAGCTTCACATAGCACCTCAACCCATTCAAGGGGAATCAAGAGGAGTTAGTCCAGAGCCTTTCACGGGGAATTCGGCTACACTTATTGATTGTATTAGTGTGTTGCAAAATTTGCATTAGCTTTCGCATTTAGCGCATTTAGTTCTTAGATTAGCACCTACACCTATTCATCCCCCTCTAGGTGTTTTTCAATTGGTATCAGAGCTAGTGCTCCTGATATTTAGGCTTAACATCCTAGGAGTGAGATCCATTTGTTTGCTAATCTTTTGTTTGCATTTGCTTGTTTGCACACATATAGTTTGGACCCATGGCCTTCATGACCCCACCTATGTTTGACCCTTCTAACATTCTTGTTTGGAAGACTAAGAAGTCCATTTACCTCCAAACCCTAAGCTTACATGTTCCCTTGCCGCTACTAAGAGATGTTATCTTGGTGACCGCAAGCATATAAGGGCCAATGCACAAGCCCTTGAGGCCATTAGAAGCACGCTTTCAAAAGATTGTCTCTTGAGTGTTTCTAACCTTGATTCCAGCTTTTGCAGTATGGAACAAGTTGACAACACCACCACCTCCGAGCTTCAATTACAAATCCAACAAGAAGAGGAATCTAGTGGAGATGAATCCGAGCCGCAACAATGCTATACGGTTCAAGGGAATGACTCCCTTGAGGTACACTCGAAAACCCACTTAGATGATAATGAGTATGCTAGTTCTTCATGTGATGATTATGATGCTCATGCCTTAAATGAAGAACTATCTATTGTTTGTGAAAAATTGATTGAAAAGTATAAAATTTTGAAAAAGAAAAGTCTAGGCCTTAACAATGATAATAAAGATTTGTTTTCTAGACTTAATATGGTTTTGCAAGAGAAGATGGAGATTTCTAATGAAAGGGATTCATTGAAATCTCAACTTGAATTTGCACTTAAAGAAATAAAGTTTTAAAATCTAAAAATGATTGTGAAACTCTTGTGAAAATAATGATGTTTTGTCTTCAAAAAATTGATTTTGTTTTAAAAGAGAATGTTATTTTGAAAAATAAAATTATTTTCTATTTCAAATGATTTAGATGTGTGTTTAAAGAAAAATGTTGTTTTTAAAATAAGATTGATGCTTAATTTGCCATGCTAGGTTAGTATCACACACACCTCCTATTGCATGTGCCACCTCTTCTTTAATTGATAATGATATATCCATGCTTAAGAAGAGTGTAGATTGTTTGGGCTCCACTTTGAGCCAATGTGTAGAAGGGCATACACGCTTGGAAACTTTGTTTCGAAAGAAACAAGTTCCATCTATTATTCATGCACACCCTCCACGGCATACACATGCTCCACACGGACACACCCATCACAAGTATGCTCATGTGTACACTTGTACACATTGTGGACGTAAGGGCCACCTTGCTAATTTTGCTTTGATAGATTACATACTTCAAATTTCAAAGAATTTTATTTGGGTTAGAGAAGGTACTAACCCCCATGGACCCAAAAGAGTATGGGTACCAAAGACCACCCCTAAGATTTTTGATGTAGGTGTGGGCTCTCACATGACGTGAGAGTGATGGCACCTTAGAGTGGATGCGTTCCGTGCTTAAAGAGAATTAATTGGATGCATCACTTTCAAGGGAAGGTTTGGTGGAGAGGATCACCTTGTTTTGGAGAACTAGAGCGGTGCCCTCATTGTTTTGGTATCGAATCTCTAATCCTTATTTATTGTTTACATGCTTTCCATGTCTATCTTTCATAGCATGTTTCATTGTTTCGTGATTAGTATGAAAATGTCATGCTTATTAGACTTGTGATATACATGTTTAGTCATTTTGAGACACCCATGTTTAATATAGATAAATTCTTTTGTGTTCTCACTATTTGGTTGATATTGCGTATATCATATTTCTAATAACATGTAGATATTCATAATAATCATGTTTTTGTTTATCATGTTGAATTTATCTTGTTTTTGATGCTACATGATTTGAATATATGTTTAGATGTTAGTTTTCACTAAAACTAGGTATAGACTTATAAAAAAAACTCTAAGTATTGGACTCAGACGCGAGATTCGTGGGGACCAGCATCTGATTTCACATGACGCAAGAGTCATAGAAATTTGTGTCTGAATCTTTCACACTTAGAAATATTCTAAGTGTTGAATCCAAAATGCAAGTTCATTCGGGCCCTGTGTTCAACAAGCAGACGCAGATTCGAACAGTAGAGGTCATCAAACCTGCGTCCTGCTTATCGACTCAAGAACCGCGCCTGATGATCAAACACGGGCATGAGCCCATGTTGGCGGTTCATATTCAAAAGGGGATTTAAGAGTTAAAAGAACTCTGTAAAAACCCCTCTAATGGTGAAAATCAAGTCCGAAGACTTTTTATACCTGAAATAGGGGTTTCCTGCATGGAGGAACCGCCCCTCTGAGTCTCAGAGACGACCGCCTTTGAAGACGAAGCAGTATGCTTGGCCTTTCGTGCCATTGTGATCAAGGATCCGATGTTAGATGAAGGAAAAGAGAACAAAGGAAGCTCCTTTCTCAAACCCTAACAGATGCAAACGAAGAAAAAAGAGTCTAATGATGACTCTTGAAGGACTGTTGCATTTTATAGGCGCAGTGATTCGCAAAGATACGCGGCGCTTGGCTCAACGCCTAATCACCGCCTGACGCGTGGACAGCGCATTAAGTGCAGTGTGAAGTTCGCACGCCAAAAAGAAGATGTCCTCTCAATTCTACAGGACACGTGGCAACATATTCATCATGGCACGGATTCACATCCACAGTCGCGTCTTCATCCCAAGAGACGCGTCCCTCCGATGGACGCACCTTCTCAACTAAGCCAGAGTTGCGTCCGGAAAGCCGCGTCTTCATTCCAAAAGACGCGTCCCTCCGAAGATCGCATATTTTCAACTGCGCCAAAGTCGCGTCTACCTCATGGAGTACAGTCGCGTTTTCATCTCAAAAGATGCACCCCTATAGAAGGCGCATCTTTAAAGCAGTATTACCCCTGCATCCACAGAACTGGCATGTAGTCTTGCTTCTGCAATCAGTTCAAAAGTACACTGGCACAAGCAGACGACTGCCCACCCCTGGTTTAAAGTACACCAACGACAAAAGCATCGGGGAGGTTTAGACTGTGTATCTAGACACTCCACGCGATCAGTTTTGGCGGCTTCAAAGAGTTCTACAGTACACTCAAGAAGGCCATACTCCAAACAAGATCAAGCCCGGAGCATTATCAATCCAATCATAAGAGTGGATTCAGCTAGAGTCCAAAGTATTTCGAAATTTGTCCCAGCTAACGGCGGAATATCGAAAACTTTGGAGGGGGTTCTGTAGCTGTCTAAAGATCACTAAAAGATAAGGCACCAAAAAGCAGAGTCCCAAGCTCCAGACGCAGGGCTAATCTCAGCCAGCACTGCAGCACCAAGGCGCGTGGATCAAAACCCGTCTCAGTCAGCACTGTAGCACCAAGGCGCGTTGATCAAAACCCGCGTCTCAGCCAGCACTGCAGCACAAGGCGCGTGGATCGACACCCGTGTCTCAGTTGTAACTGCCCTGGTTATGGGGTCAATCAAGGCCCACATAACGGGAAAGTTAACCCCCATTATGGAGTGTTTTTAGGGGCACGTTCACCCCTAAAACCTCTATAAATAGCCCCGTTGCTATGGAGAAGGGGTCGGATTTTTTTTAGAGATCAGAGAATCTTGAAGAGAAGAAATTGACTTGAGAGCTTCTACAGAGAGAGAGAGTCCAACTCTTCAACTAACTTGCTGCGTACAAGTTAATCTTTACCTACAATCTCTTTGAGATTTTGGTCGACAGAGCTGTGTTACTCTGTCCGCCAACCGAAGAGAAGATCCCCAGAAGTTCCTGACGTTCACTCGGTCAACGGAAACAAGATTCACTTTCCACCGCTACTTGAAGAACCCAGCACTAAACAAAGGAGAAATTCAAGACTCACATCTTCCCTCCCTTATAGTCGAGCATTAGTCCGTTGTAATCTTTCAATTGATTCAAGGAAACTTTATACCGAATTTTTCTC